>SJXO01005667.1:100788-123668 GCA_006408615.1 Connochaetes taurinus
ACTGAGTGACTTCACTTTCACTTTTCACTTTCATGCATTGGAGAAGGAAATGGCAACCCACTCCAGTGTTCTTACCTGGAGAATCCCAGGGACGGGGGAATCTGGTGGGCTGCCGTCTCTGGGGTCGCACAGAGTCGGACACTACTGAAGTGACTTAGCAGCAGCACAGCAGCAGCAGCAGCAGCCGCCGCAGCTGTACCTTTTGATCCTCCAGCTCTATATTGCCCTTCCCCGACTCCTTCCCACTAGTAGCTTCTAGTTTGTTCTCTATATCTGTGAATCTGCTTCTTTTTTGTTATATTCACTAGTTTGTTGTATCTTTTAGATTCCAAATATAAGTAATATCATACAGTATTTGTCTTTGTCTGACTTACTTCACTTAATATAATGCCCTCCAGGTCCATTCATGTTACTGCATGTGGCAAAATTTTGTCCTTTTTTATGTCTGAGAAGGCAGTGGCACCCCACTCCAGTACTCTTGCCTGGAGAATCCCATGGACGGAGGAGCCTGGTAGGCTGCCGTCCATGGGGTCGCTAAGAGTCAGACATGACTGAGCGACTTCACTTTCAATTTTCACTTTCCACTTTCATGCATTGGAGAAGGAAATGGCAATCCACTCCAGTGTTCTTGCCTGGAGAATCCCAGGGATGGGGGAGCCTGGTAGGAGGCCGTCTATGGGGTGGCACAGAGTTGGACATGACTTAAGTGACTTAGCAGCAGCAGCAGTATTCCATTACACATATGTATTACACATTATATATATGTATAGTATATATGTATAATACAGATATATATCTATAAATATATCACATCTTTTTTAATCTGTTCCTCTGTTGATGGACACTTAGGTTGCTTCCCTAACTTGGCAGTTGTAAATAATGCTGCAGTGAACACATGGGTGCATATACCTTACTGAATTAGTGTTTTGTATTCTTAGGATTAAATACTAAGATGTGGAATACCTGTATCATATTGTAGTTCTATTTTTAACTTTTTGCGGACTCTCTGTCCCATTTTCCCTAGTGGCCGCACCAATTTACAGTTCCACCAGCAGTGTATGAAGGTTTTCTTTTCTCCACAGCCTCTCTTGTTATTTCTTGTCTTTTTGATGATAGCCATTCTAACAGGTATGAGGTGATATCTCATTGTGGTTTTGATTTGCATTTCCTTAATAATTAGTGATGTTGGGCATCTTTTTGTGTCTGTTGGCCATCTGTATGTCTTTTAAAAAATGTCTATTTAGATCCTCTGCTCATTTTAAAATCAAGTTGTTTGGTTTTTTGTCATTTTTGAAGAAATTTTTTGTTTTAAGATTAATCATAAGTGGCAGCAGCCTCTGTTTAAGCAAAATTTCAGCCTCAAATGTTCACTTGGAATCAATACCAATTGAAGGAAAAAAAATTTTTTTTCTTTTACAACTACTACACTTTTTATTTTATGTCATTTTTTCTTTTCTGCTCTCTCTTGAATATACCCTAGCAACTCATATGTGGATGGATGTCTTCTCAAGGGAGTGTCTACTCTCATGTCTGAAGAGAAACTAAATTTTTATTTAATACAGTACTAAACATTGTAGAATTAATGAATTGTCAAATACTCTGAAGCTTTACCATAAAACAGACTTTGGGAGGTGTATTAAAGAACTATGGATTCATTAAAATATAGTGTGTTGGGGTCCAGCCCTGGTGGATCCAGGGTAATTTGAAGGGGAGATGGAGTAGACGAGGAAAAACTTATTTAGAAATATAAAGAGAGATTAGGAAAGAATAGTATAGTAGGAAAATTAGTGGAGAAAAGATGCTGAATAACTTATTTTACATGGAAAACCAATAAAGTTCCAAGACAAGGAACTTGTACCATCTGTGTTAGGCCACCGGCGCCCACTTGAATAGCAGAGGGTGCCCCGCCTTGGGCTCCTCTTGCGTGGGTCTTAGAAGCCAGGGCAAGTAAGTAGACTCAGAGAGCCTCCATGCCCCAGATGGGAATTCAGCCAGAATATAGAGTAAAGAAGACATAGGGGAAACCAGTCTTTTCAGTAACTGGCCCATCCTTTATTGCTTAGGAAAGCCTTTTATACTTTTGATTGTACATAGAGATCAATGGATAATACAAAATTATGCAGCATCAACAGCCCTGACTGTTATCGAGATCAGGCTTTTTCTAGCTGTATACACAAGTCTTAGGTGATTTATATCATCTTCTGGCCAGAAGGCCAATTCACATTTTATGGCCCTTTTCTGATAAAGGTCTGTCAGCCAGAGAACTTATTTGCCTTAATAGTGTTGTTCTTTTTCAAAGTCTGGTGCCATTCTCAAAAAGCACTAAATAAAGTTACATTCTTACATAGCAAGGACACAACAATTTATAACAATGAAAGAGGAGTACAGTGATTTATAACAAAGAGAAAAGTAATTAACTCAAAAGTCTAGTGTTGCTAACATCAAAACTACTATATACCTTTTTCCTATATCCCAATTACATTGATTAATATCCTCCAGTTCCCTAAAAGATAAAGAATGTGGAGGCCTGGCAGCAGCCATTGACTCAACAATGAAAACCGATCACCAATATAATTATTAGCTCTTTAGAAAAGGCTCTATATCTTTAAGATGCTTTAAGCTTTGTGCCTCTCGCGGTTGGGGGCTGTAAACAATCACAAGTTGTAAAAGTCTGGGCAGACCGGTCAGGTAAGTTAGAAAGCCATCAAAGGGTTTAAACCGAGACATTCTTTTTATATGTAGGAGACTGTTAACTGGAGCTCTGAGTTAACTCTTTCCAGAGAAAGGTGGTCAGGGATAGCCCCCTGTTATGTCAGAAGAGTGGAAAGCACAGTACGATAAGGAAGGCAGACTCTGGTTTTGGGGGGTAGATGTTCAGGAAAACCCAGGGGGAACCCCTGAAGCCAGATCATGCCTTTGCGTATGTCTGGCTTCCTTCCTCATGACCTTTGCCATGGGCGGGATTCCTCACGCCGGCTCCCGGCAATAGTGAAGTGACTTTTTTTTTTTTTTTTTGAGATTACAATCTATGGTACTGAATCCAAGACTGAATTTTGTCTTATACCAGTTTTCAAGTCTTATGGGACTGGGTTCTAGTGGTAACCCTCTAGCACCCTCATTGTGGTTTTAGGGAAGTCACTTAAATTGAGGCTAGTATGGGTAAAGAGAGAAAAATGACTTTTTTTATAGCCTTCTTGAAAGACTAGAGATGAACTAGTGATTATAGTGTTTTATTTTAGAAGTTTATATTTTATTGAAGAGATATAACACTGGTTTTTTCAGACAAGATGTCATTTTTAGAAGCATTTTTCTTTGTAATTTTACTACCTTTCCCCATAGGACTATTTACATAGCTAGACATATTCTCTTGTGAGGTTTTGCTATTTCTTCTTCTTTAGATTGGCTGCCTAGCCCATCCCAAATTCAGGAGGTAATTGAGTTTTCCAATGTTTTCCTCTACATACAGGTCTTCATAAAATGAGTATGGGGAAGACAGAAAGTATATGGCATTTTGAGGTGGCCTAACAGGCAGATCTCTAAGCATTTGTCCTAAAATCAAGCAATGCGTGTCATAAACACTCTCACTCCATCCTACTGTCTTAGGCCCAAGGGTGGGGTGAGGCTTAGAGAAGCCTATTGCACATTTTAGTTTTGAAACCACTTCAGTTGAGAAATGTACATTTAAAAAGTGTGGCACACGCAACTGTGAATATGGAACACCATGGTTTAGTTCAATTCAGTCACTCAAATGTGTCTGACTCCTTGCAACCCCATGGACTGGAGCATGCCAGGCTTTCCTGTCCATCACCAACTCCCAGAGCTTCCTCAAACTCACGTCCATTGAGTTGGTGATGCCATCCAACCATCTCATCCTCTGTTGTCCCCTTCTCTTCCTGCCTTCAGTCTTTCCCAGCATCAGGGTCTTTTCTAATGTCAGCCTTTCACATCAGGTGGCCAAAGTATTGGAGCTTCAGTTTCATCATCAGTCCTTCCAATGAATATTCAGGGTTGATTTCCTTTAGGACTGACTTCGAAAATGGAAAAGCAAAGAGGGAATTGTCTGTAGATGGAAGAGAGAAGGGTAGAGCTTCTTGCAGCTAGACAGTCATTTTACCACATAGGGAGGTAAAAGATCAGTGTGGAGTGGATGAGGATTATGCTCAAGTCCACCCAGGACTGACTGACTGCACTCAGGCTTGCTCCAGAGTGTTTTTTTTTTTTTTTAAACTTGACTGCACTGTGGGATTTTAGTTCACCTACTAGAGGTTGAACCCATGCCCTATGTATTGGTAGAGTAGAGTCTTAACCACTGGACTGCCAGGGAAGTCCCCCAGAATATTCTTATATCCATCTCATACAGTTCCCTCAGGGCCCATTTGCTCTCCAACGTTTCAGCTCCAATCTAAAGTAATTGGCTTGAATGATAGTGGTGGCTAAACTCTTAATGGGAAAGAAATAGATCCTGAGGCCTCTCTCCCATCACCCAAGGGAATGTTTGGCTAGCTGTATTTCAAAGAGCTGTCTATCCTTTGCGTCTTGAACCTCTATCTTCCTGGCACTTTGTGGCCACACAGTTGCTTTCCTTTATGCCTCTCAGGCTTTTCCTCCTGAGTCTCCTGTGCTGGTGGATGTCTCAGGCCTTGGTCTGAGGCCGTTTTCTCTTTTAACCCTAGCCTGCCATTCATGTCTATAGCACGGAACACTGGAACAGGATGTCTATGTCCATGTTCTGTATTTCATTGCCTACTTTCAGATCACCACTCAGCACCTCAGCTTTAACATATCCCTGATTGGACTCTTCATCTTTATCCTCAAACTTGCTCCTTTGAGTGAGTAAATGATTGAGTTATGGCCTTCTGTGGACAGGGCTGTAATCAGAACTGGATCTAATGGTGAAAGTGTTAGGTAAAATCAAGGCGTTAGGTGATGTAGGGTAGTCTGTATCTTATAAACAAAACTGTGATTTATTTAAAAATCTCTTTCTCTGCCTCATATTGTAGACTCAGCAGAGAGGAACATTCC
This sequence comes from Connochaetes taurinus, assembly GCA_006408615.1. Classification (NCBI taxonomy): domain Eukaryota; kingdom Metazoa; phylum Chordata; class Mammalia; order Artiodactyla; family Bovidae; genus Connochaetes; species Connochaetes taurinus. The sequence goes on from SJXO01005667.1 coordinate 105,811, forward strand.
CCTGTTGCCCCCTTTTCTATTTTCCCAAGAAGGAGAGCTCCTCAGAGGTTGAGGTGGTAAGGGAGAGGGTGAGTGGATTATCTGTGTGTGTGTGTGTGTGTGTGTGTGTGTGTGTGTCTTAAAAGGGGCTTCCCTGGTGGCTCGGATGGTAAGGAACTCACCTGCCTCTGCAGGAGACCTGGGTTCAATCCCTGGGTCCAGAAGATCCCCTGGGGAAAGGAATGGCAACCCACTCCTGTATTCCTGCCTGGAGAATCCCCATGGAACAGAGAGCCTTAGAAAGAGGAGACTTTTCAAAGGGTGGTGAAGCAGGAGAACTCACCTTGGAGACAAATCAAGACAGATTTTTGTGTGGGAAGGTCGAGATCCTGGAGGTTGAAGAGTTGAAGTGGGCAGTGTTCTACCATCTACCGGCCTTCTTGATGGAGAAGGGAAATGGAGGCATTTCTAGTTCTGTTGAAGGAAAACATCTGGGACTGTGGGAGGACTATTGTCACCTGGTGAGGCTGCAAGGCCTTAAAAAGGTCCTGGAGAGGGCTCACCAGGAAGTACTTGGCCATGGACTGTGGAGAAGGTTTCCTTGGCCTAACTTGGGATGGTGAGAGTGGAGTTGCCACAGAAACCAGTGGCTGCAGGCACTACCCACAGGGACTGAGAATCAGACCTCCCTCCTCATTTTTTTAGATGTTGTAAGGTCTGGGATTCCTGTATGATTTTAGGAGATGGTATCCTTCAAAATCCACAGATACCTAATTTCTTTTCAGTCTTGTTGAGTAAGGAGGAGGAGTGGGCTCGAATCAGATCTATTTTGAAATATTGCTCTTGGAGGGTTGGGAGGCATTTCATTTCTATTGCATTTGTGATGACATCAGATCACCCCACATGACTGTCTTCTCTGTGTTTCTGGTTGGACCCAGGCAACACATCCCTCATCACTGAAAGAAGCAAGGACTCAAGCATGCAGAATGTAAACTGGCTATGAAAAAAACACTTAAAAATACTTCAGTGTCATTCTAAAGGAGCGTCTTAAATCATGTTCATTAAATGCTAATATTATTTTCTAAGTATTTGTCATTTAGTAAATTTGTGGTTTCTGTCTGGGAAACAAGCATGGTAAAAAAACCCTGGAGAAGGGCATGGCAACCCACTCCAGTATTCTTGCTTGGAGAATCCCATAGACAAAGGAGCCTTGTGGGCTACAGTGCATGGGGTTGCAAAAAGTCGGACATGAAAAAGCAGCTAAGCACGCATGCATGCAGAGGTATCTTACAGATTTTATGTTTCTATTAAGATAGATTTTGGCAATATCGACTTAGCAATTAGGAAAATTGCTGCTTGTGTCAATTTGGCCTTTACTAGAGCCAACAAGAAAGAGTTATTGAAATTTTTTTAAAGAAAACCACCATGCTTTTACGTAATGATTCTGCTTTTGGCTTAATGTAATATTACAGATGTGGTTGAAGCCCTCTTTGCACCCTTTGCAATTTTACTCCTTTTTCTTTCCCAAAGCTAAGCCATTATCTTGAAATGTGTGTGTTTTTCTGCCTGAACTACTTTAAAAACACACACTGTATTTGTATCTATAAATGTTACAATTATTTTGTTTGTAAACTTGAAATAAATGATATAGTATAAAATCATGTCCTACATATTAATTTTGGCAATATCGACTTAGCAATTAGGAAAATTGCTGCTTGTGTCAATTTGGCCTTTACTAGAGCCAACAAGAAAGAGTTATTGAAATTTTTTTAAAGAAAACCACCATGCTTTTACGTAATGATTCTGCTTTTGGCTTAATGTAATATTACAGATGTGGTTGAAGCCCTCTTTGCACCCTTTGCAATTTTACTCCTTTTTCTTTCCCAAAGCTAAGCCATTATCTTGAAATGTGTGTGTTTTTCTGCCTGAACTACTTTAAAAACACATACTGTATTTGTATCTATAAATGTTACAATTATTTTGTTTGTAAACTTGAAATAAATGATATAGTATAAAATCATGTCCTACATATTAACTCAATAGCAGATTTTTATTAGCAGCTTTATTGAGATATAATTCACATGCCATGCAATATTCACCCAATGGCAGTAAACAATGGAATGGTTTCTAGTATATTCAAAGATATATGGAGCCATCACCATGGTTTTTAGGATACGAATATTTTCATCATCTGAGAAAAGAAAATCTGTGCCCATTAGCTATTGCCACCCTGCTTTCCTCTCTTCTGTCTTCCTCAGAATCCAAAGCAATCACTCACATGTTTTGTGTCTCTTAGATTTCCTTATTATGGACATTGTATGGGAATGAATTCATATAATATTTGGTCTCTTGTGACTGGTTTCTTTCACTTGGCATAATGTTTCCAAGATATATCATATTGTAGCATATATCAGTACTTAGATCCTTTTTTATAGATGAGTAATATTAGTTTCTGTGGATAAATCACATTTTGTTTGTGCCTTCATCCTTGATAGACATTTGAGTTGTTTCCACCTTTAGGCTGTTGTAAATAATGCTGCTGTAAACATTTATAAACAGTTTTTGGTGTGGACATATGTTTTCTTTCCCTTGGGTATATACCTAGGAGTGGAATTTCTGGGTCATAGGGTAACTTCACATTTAATCATTTGAGGAACTTCCAAACTATTTTCCAAGGTCTGTGCCATTTTACATTCCCATCCATAGTGTATGAGAGTTCTTATTTCTCCAAGTGCTTGTTAACACATGTTATTATCTTACTTTTTAAAGGCTAGATGTTCTAGTGGGTACTGTTTATGTATTCTGGATATAAGCCCCTTATAAAATATATAATTTGCAAATATTTCCTCCCATTCTGTGAATTGTCTTTTCACTTTGTTCATGGTATCCTTTGAAGTACTTTCTTGATAAGTTCAGTTTATTTATTTTTTTCTCATACTTTTGGTGTCATATCTAAGAATCCACTGCATAATTCAAGGTTGTGAAGATTTACCTCTGTATTTTCTTCTAAGAGTTATATCTTACTTTTTAAAGGCTAGATGTTCTAGTGGGTACTGTTTATGTATTCTGGATATAAGCCCCTTATAAAATATATAATTTGCAAATATTTCCTCCCATTCTGTGAATTGTCTTTTCACTTTGTTCATGGTATCCTTTGAAGTACTTTCTTGATAAGTTCAGTTTATTTATTTTTTTCTCATACTTTTGGTGTCATATCTAAGAATCCACTGCATAATTCAAGGTTGTGAAGATTTACCTCTGTATTTTCTTCTAAGAGTTTATAATCTCATATTTTTGTTTGTGATCCACTTTGAATTAATTTTTGTATTTTGTGTGAGGTAAGGGTCCAACTTCATTCTTGTGTATGTGGTTATCCAGTTGTCTCAGCATCCTTTGCTGAGAAGACCATTATTTTCCTATTGAATGATCTTGGCACCCTTGTCAAAAATCAGTTGGCCTTGAATATATAAATATATATACACACACACATAAATATATATATTTATATTTATGGACTTTGAATTCTATTCCACCAATCTATAAGTATATCCTTGTACTAGAACCATACAAAGATTCATTCTTTGCTATTGGTTTCTGATAGACTGCTGCTAAGCTGCTAAGTCACTTCAGTCGTGTCCGATTCTGTGCAACCCCATAGATGGCAGCCCTCCAGGCTCCCCCATCCCTGGGATTCTCCAGGCAAGAACACTGGAGTGGGTTGCCATTTCCTTCTCCAATGCATGAAAGTGAAAAGTGAAAGAAGTCGTTCAGTCGTGTCCAACTCTTAGCGACCCCATGGACTGCAGCCTACCAGGCTCCTCTGTCCATGGGATTTTCTAGGCAGGAGTGCTGGAGTGGGGTGCCATTGAATTAAAGCTGTTCCAGAGCAGTGATTTTTATCATGGCTGCACCCTGGATATCCTAGGGGAAGTTTTATAAAAATACTGATGCCTGGTTCCGACCCCTGGAAATTCTGGTTTAATTGGTCTGGGATGTAGCCTGGGCACTGGGACTGTTAAAAACTCCCCTGATGCTTCTAATGTGCAGTCAAAATTGAGAACTACTATTCTTGATTAATGCCTATATTTATTGGCCAAAAGTCTCTGTTAGTGATGGGTGACAGAATACAAGTAGCTTAGGAAAAATAAAAAGGAAGACCTCCCTGCGGTCCAGTGCTTAAGACTCTGAGCTTCCACTCCAGGGTATGTGAGTTTGATCCTCGACTGGGAAACTATGGTCCCTTTATGACACATCCACCACCCCCAGAAAAAAGAGGAGAAAGATTTACAAGTTTATAAGATCATGGCAGTTGCAGAGCTAGGAATAATTGCAGCCATTCTCTACCACAGCAGTGAGCTGTCTCCAGAGACTTGTGGGAAGCTCTGAGCTCATCTTGTAATAGCTTCCAGTGATGAGAGTGTCTTTTTCCTGATAGCTCCAGCAGGGGAAATCTCCAAGAAAGGCCCTGTTTGCTTGACTTGGGTACCACATATGGGCAGGTGATTGGGAGGAGGGCTTGTTGGACAAACAGAGAGTAATTTAGACTTTGGTTAACTTTAACTTTCTTGAATATATTCATAAATCTGATAGTAAGAACAAGTCTCTAAGAGTCACAAGAGAGATGTGAAGGCATTCTTAAATATTGTGTTAAATTATGTTACTCATTTAATAAAACTGATAATTTGGTTTTCCCTGGCAAGTTGCCTAAGCTTCAGTAAAAAGATACTAGGAGGAGGGAAGGATTATTGCTGAAGCTAATATGCTGAAAGTGATGCCAAGGGAGGAGAAAGGTAAGTTATCTTGTAAAAGTTCAGCAACTTGTCCTGTTTAGCTAAGAGATAAACAGTCCTTGAGCAAAAAATAGCTAAACAGTCCCCAGCAAGAAATAGCTATAAAAAACAACTTTCAAAACTTGGAGGGGAAAGCATGGGAAGGATAATAGGAAAGCTTTGGAATCAGACAGTAGATGTCAATTCTTACTAAAGATATATGCTTGATGTTAAATAAATTAATCTTTCTAAACTCAGTTTCTCTATCTGCAGAATGGAAATGGTGCCTAGTGTATAGGATCATTGAGAAAGTTCAGTAGTACGCATCAGGCATACAGTAAGTGCACAATAAATGTTACCACTCACCCTTTCTATCTTTTCCCNAGATATATGCTTGATGTTAAATAAATTAATCTTTCTAAACTCAGTTTCTCTATCTGCAGAATGGAAATGGTGCCTAGTGTATAGGATCATTGAGAAAGTTCAGTAGTACACATCAGGCATACAGTAAGTGCACAATAAATGTTACCACTCACCCTTTCTATCTTTTCCCATAATAAATAATGACCATAATGATGATGCTGTGTCTATAAGCAAGGTTGTAGTACATCTAGTGTGCCGTGTATCAAGAAGGTAGTCAAATTTTCATGAGGCTGACAAAAAGATGGCTCAGATTAAAGGTTTAGTTCCTTAAGTAGTAAACTTTATCTAGAAATTTCCCTTATACAAATAAGACATTGCTCTACTACTATAACACGGAGGAATTTGAGGGTGTCCAATTTATACTTCCAACAAAATGTAGTCTCTAACTTATTTGTTAACAGGCAGACTGTCAACCTTCCATGCTTTCTAAAAGTTTTCCCACTGACCTGAAGCTGCTTTGGGCCAGCTGCTGAACAGTGGGATCAACTCTTCTCTGCTTCAGGGAATCCATGAGCCTTCTGGCTGACCCAAGATATGAGTGCAGAGGAGGGCATCTGTATCCTGAGCCATTGCTATGATGGAGGCTTCCAAGAAGCTGTACACCAGGGGCTGCTCTTGGATACTTGGGCCTGAGGTCCTAGAGAAGGACCTCACACCTTGTTCATTTCTAGACAAAACCTCACTTGGAGTGATCTGAGGAGGAAGGAACACCTGATCAGGTCTTTCTCAAACTCCCTTTTCTCCCATCCATTGTCTCCTTCTGGTTTCCCTGCATGCCGGGAGCCAGTGTGAGGAATCCCGCCCGTGACAAGGTCATGAGGAAGGAAGCTGACATACGCAAGGCGTGCTCAGACTTCAGGGGCCCCTCTGGAAACTCCTAAGCATGTACCCTAACAAAAAATCTGCCAACTTTTATGCTCTGTTTTTCCACTTTTCTGATATTCTCTGGGAAAAAGTCAATTCAGGGCTGTAGTCTTCTGCATTTGAAAGGGATGTTCCAATTAAACCCCCTCTGATAGCTCTCTAGCTTGTCTAACAGGTTCCCCCGGACCTCTTACAGCTTGTGAATTGCTTACAGCCCCCCAACCGACACTGATGGCGTCAACTACCAATTATGTGTGACCACTCACAAATCTATGTTTCTAGACCTCAACCCCTCTCTTGACTAGTTTTCACATATGCAACATTTGTATGCTTCCCACTGGCTGTCTCCCAAGCACCTCTAACTCAGCATCTTTTTCATCTTTGCTTCCTCTCAGCCAAAACTTGTATTTCCAGTACAGTGAAAGGCATGTCTACTTATTGGTCATGTAACCCGGAAACCTGGAAGGTCATCCCTCTCCCTGTTTCCATCCAATGTAATTAATAATACTAGTAGCTGATATTTCTGCCAGTATTACCAAGCCAGAATTATTAATAATACAGAGCCATAATTCCCTGGATCCAGAGTCCTGCTTTTATTCTCTTTTCTTTAACTGCCAGTCAGTTCTCAGGTCTTCCTGACTTTTCCTGGAGACTATATTTTAGATCCTTCTTCCTAATGTCTGACATATTTGGCCTGTCCTTTCTATCCCACTCTTAATGCCTTAATCCAGTCCTCTAAATGGTCTCTCTGCTCTGTCTTATCTTCTTTCAACCCTCTCCACATTGTAGCAAGATTTGAACCCCTTTCTGAGACTGACTGCAAACCAAGCAAGCCTTTGGCATTTACCCCCCTGTATTAGACTACTCCTTTATACACTCTCAAAGCAGTGTCTAATGCAACACTTTACTCATCTTCTCTTTCATTCTACAACCCCAGTATGATGAACATTTTAATTCTTTCTTTTATAAGGCTCAGATGCCGGTAATGCAGGAAACTAGAGTTCTGATCCCTGGGTTGGAAAGATCCCCTAGAGAGGCAAATGGCAACCCACTCCAATATTCTGGCCTGGAAAATCCCGTCGACAGAGGAGCCTGGCAAGCTTCAGTCCGTGGGGTCCTAAAGAGCTAGAGACGACTGAGTGACTTTCACTTTTAAGCAATTGACACAGCCCAGTCTCACCATATTTAGTATTCACGGAGGGTTCATTTCAGCTTTCCTCAGTACCTTGCTGAGTTCTTCCCGGCTGCAGCTCTTGATGGCAGAGATCAGTGCTGTGGTGCCAGGGAGTAGGTGAAAAATGGTCTCATAATCTCTATTGACACAGGGATTGACATGCTACATTACCATGGGAAGGAGGACTCAGTTGAGAGCTCTGGAAGAACTGGTGCTAAGTACAGATAGGCTGATTTTCAAGTAGAAATGTGTGCTGTATACATGAATCTTCCCCACAGAGCTATCATGGTTAATTAAGAACAGGGTCATAAGATCCTTGATAACCAATAATAAGCTATGCTGTTTGGCAAACTGAGGTAAACAGACTCCTTTCTTTAGAAAAAAATTAAGATGAACAAAAGTTTGCCAGAATTTGATAATTTGCTACAATGTGGAGTGACTTTTAATGAGCTATAAAAACCCATTACATGTTACCAATTATTTTCTTGAGTATTTATGGAATGTGTAGGATCTTAGAAACCATACTATCTGAGTAATTAACAGACATAGACTACAAAATTCAAAAAGTAAAAAAAAAAAAGTATATTATAAAAATTGTCTCTCCCCCAGAGGTAAACCTGTTAACAGTTTCTTGTGTTTTCAGAGATAGTCTATCATAGCATAAATTTTAAAAGATTTTTTAATCCAAGCAAGCATATCCATTTCTCTAATACCTAGTGGGTTGCCTGTTTTCTAATGGGTATTCTATAATTGTTGATTAAAGGAAACTGTTTCTGAGTAATGGTTTAGTAAATTTCATGAAAGTATTTTTTTTCAAGTTAAAATTTCCCTTTGGTCATCACATAGCAAAAACAACACAAAATTAAGCAATGATATGATAAAGTGAAAAAGAGAGGTGTACAGTCTGAATTGCTTTATTACAAACCAGAAGCTAACATCATATTCAACAATGAAAGGTTTGAGATTTCTTGCTAATACCGGGAACAAGACAAGGAGGCCCACCCTCACCACTCTAATTCAACACAGTGCTGGAATTCCGAGCCAGAACAATGAGGTTAAAAAATAAAAAGGTTTAAAAGTCATCCAAATCAAAAAGGAAAAAGTAAAATTATCTCTCTTTGCAGATGGTATAATCCTTTTTGCTATTATTATTTTTGATTGCACTGAGTCTTTGTTGCTACGTGGAGTTTCTCCAGTTGCGACGCACGGGCTTCTCTTGCGGAGGCTTCTCATTGCGCGGGCTTCTCTTGCGGGGGCTTCTCACTGTGGGGGCTTCTCATTGCGGGGGTTTCTCTTGCGGGGACTTCTCTTGCGGGGGGCTTCTCACTGCGGGGGCTTCTCTTGAGGGGGCTTCTCTTGCGGAGCACAGGCTCTAGGCACATGGGCTTCGGTAGCTGCACACATCTTTACAAAGAACACATCCAAATGGCCAACAGGCACACAAAAAGATGTTCAACATCACTGATTATCAGGGAAATGCAGACAAAACCACAATGAGGTATTACTTCACACCTGTTAGAATGGCTGTCATAAAAAAGACAAGAGATAACAGGTGTTGGTGAGGATGTGGACAAAAGAGAACCCTTGTACACTGTTGGTGGGAATGTAAGTTGATGTAGCTACTATGGAAAACAATATGGAGGTTCCTCAAAAAATTAAAAATAGAGCTACTATTATGATTCAGCAATCCCACTTCTGGTATATATTTGAAGGCAGTGAAACTACTCTCTTGAATAGATATCTCCACTCCTATGTTCATTACAGCATTACTTAAAATAGTCAAGACATAAAAGTAACCTAAGTGTCTAATGATGAATGAATGGATAAAGAAAATGCAATGTGTGTGCGTGCACACACACACACACACACACACACACACACACACACACACACTATGGAATAATATTCAGCTACAAACAAGAAAACCCTCCTTTTTTGTGACTACGGATAGTTTTTATGGACATTTTACTAAGTGAAATAAACCAGATAGAGAAAGACAAATACTAATTGATATTACTTATAGTAAACTCTAAAAAGACAAACTTATAGAAATAAAAAGTAGAATGGTGGTTGCCAGGGTTGGGTTCAGATGAGTGGGAGAAAGGGGAATCTTTGCCAAAGGGAACAAACTTCCAGCAGTAAAATGAATAGATTTGGGGGAGCTGATGAATAGCATGGTGACTATAATTAGCAATACTCTGTCATATACTTGAAAGTTGTTAAGACTTAGATATTAAATATCACCACACACACAATTATTTGAGGTGATGGGTGTGTTAACTGATCTTATTTGGGGATCATTTAACAACATGTATCTACATCCAGTCATCACATTGTACACCTTAAATTTATGTGTGTTATATGTCAATAATATCTCGGTGCGGCTGAAACAAATACCTTTCAGAGGAGCCAAAGACTTTAATGTAAAAAATAAAACAATGAAAGTCACAGAAGAAAACATGAGAGAGAACTTCATAGGGGATAGGGAGTGAAGGAGGCTCTTTACACCATAGATTTTTTTTGTACTTTATGTATGTTGTACTAAATGTATATGTATTGCCTAGTCAAATGTTTTCTAATGAAATAATTAAGAGAGTTCAGAAACAGAACTCTCTTAGTTCTGTTAGTATACTCTTAGATTTCTCTGGGATTGCTTGATCATATGGTAGTTTTATTCCTAGCTTTTTACAGAAATCACATAGTTCTCCATAGTGGATGTATTTATATACATTGCCACCAACTGTGTGAGAGGACTCCCTTTTTTCCATATCCCCTCCAGCATTCATTGTTTGTAGATTTTTTGATGATGGCCATTCTGACCAGTGTGAGGTGATACCTCATTGTAGTAACTGTCTTAATTCTAATAGTATATAAATAGAAATATATATACGTTCAAGTGATTTTTGACAAGCATGCTAATGCAATTCAGTGCTGAAAAGAAAAGATGCCTTTCAACAAATGCTAAAGCTATTGAATATCCATGTGGAAAAATAGTAAAGTCCATCCTAAAACCTCAAACCATATAACATTTTATTAAATTTTCATTTTCAATTGGAAGATAATTGCTTTACAATGTTGTGTTGGTTTACGCCATACACCAATGTGAATCAGCCATAAGATACATATGTCCCATCCCTCTTGAAGCTCCTTCCCACCCACAACCCCATCCCACCCCTCTAGGTTGTTACAGAGCACTGAGCTGAGCTCCTTGGTTATACAGCAGCTTCCCACTAGGTATCTATCTCACATGTGGCAATGTGTATGTTTCAGCGCTATCCTCTCAATTTGTCTCATCTTCTCCTTCCCCCGCTGTGTCCACAAGTCTGTTCTCCATGTCTGAGTCTCTCTTCCTCCCCTGAAAATAGGTTAATCAGTACCCTATACCTGCATTATTATTATACAGTATTTGTTTCTCTCTTTCTGACTGACTTCACTCTGTTATGATAGGCTCTAAGCTCATCCACCTCACTAGAACTGACTCAAATGCATTCCTTTTTATGGCCGAGTAATATTCCATTGTATAAATGTACCACAACTTCTTGATCCACTCATCTGTTGATGGGCATCTAGGTTGCTTCCATGTCCTAGCTATTGGAAATAGTGTTTCAATAACATTGGGGGACATGTGTCTTTTTCAGTTATGGTTTTCTCAGGGTATATACCCAGTAGTGGGATTGCTAAATCATACGGTAGTTTTATTCCTAGATTTTAAAGAAATCTCCACATGGTTCTCAATAGTGGATGTATCAATTTACCTTCCCACCAACTGTGTGAGAGGGTTCCGTTTTCTCTACATTCTCTCCAGCATTTACTGTTTGTAGATTTTTTGATGATGGCCATTCTGACCAGTGTGAGGTGATTCCTTTTTGTAGTTTTGATTTGCATTTCTCTAATAATGAGCATTGTTGAACATTTTTTCTTGTTTATTGGCCTCCTGCATGCCTTTTTTGGAAGAAATATCCATTTAGGTCTTCTGTCCATTAAAAAAAATATTTATTTGGCTGCACCAGGTCTTAGTTGTGGCATGTGGGATTTAGTTCCCTGACCAGGGATCAACCTGGGCCTGCTGCATGGGGAATGCAGAGTCTTAGCCACTGGACCACCAGGAAAGTCCCCTTCTGACCAGTTTTTTGATTGGGTTGCTTGTTTTTCTGATACTGAACTGCATGAGCTGCTTGTATACATATAGGATTTCTGACACAGGTTGATGATAGTCCTAAATGTAAGAGCTAAAACTATAAACTTCCAAAGGAAAACATAGAAGGAAATATTTATGACCATACATTAGTCAAAGATTTGTAAAAGTGAAGGTTGCTCAGTCGTGTCTGACTCTTTGCAACCCCATGGAATATACAGTCTATGGAATTCTCCAGGCCAAAATACTGGAGTGGATAGCCTTTCCCTTCTCCAGGGAATCTTCCCAACCCAGGGATCGAACCCAGGTCTCCCACATTGCAGGCGGATTCTTTACCAGCTGAGCCACAAGTCCAAAGATTTCTAAGGTAGGACACAAAAAAAACTTGAAGAAAAAATCGATTAATTGAAATCCATCACATTTAAACATGCATGTATTGAGCAAGTCATCTCTTCTCTCAGCTCCCAACCTGTTCCTCCAGTCCCAGTTTTGTAATAATGAAGCTGCAACCTGTAAACATTTTTTTGCCAGTTAGTGTAATGCCGGGCTTTGTCAGTAGAGGGCACTAAAGTAACATTGCAAGATGATAGCAACATGAAATTTTTGGGGTGATGGAAATGCTGGGTGCTAATATGGTTGTCCAGCATCCCATGCAGCTGTTTAAATTAAGATTTAAATTAATTAAAATTAAAGTTACTAATTCAGTTCCTCAGTCCCAAAGCCATTTCAAGTGCCCAATAGCCAGTGTGGTCAATGACTACCATATTGAACAGGTACAGAACATTTTCATCATAAAAATTCTCTTTGATAGCGCTGCTCTATATCTTCATTGTGTTGAATGGAACACCAACATATACATTAGTCAAAATGCATCAAACCGTACACTCAGAGTTAGTGAGTTTTGTTTATGTAAATGACACTTCAACAAAAATTACTGTTTGAATAAAAAGGTGTTAATGTGTTAGTCTAGGGTTTTAATCATTTTTATCAGTGAAATTGTACCATTAAATAAAAGTCTTACAAACATCAATGTTTCCACCCACCCCTCTTTTTTTTTTTTTTTTGAGCCAGGAGCTAGCAGTGTTACAGTCTTCAGTTAACATTTATTCTGCATATCCATTTTTAAACCCGATTTTCAATTCTTATCTTACTTTAGAAAATTAAAAGCATATCCTTTGGAGAGTCAAACAATTTCATAACCATTTTTTCAATGCTATTCATAAAGTTTGATGTCCTATGAGAACTGCCAACAATTTAAATCTTTTTCTAAGATGGTTTAAGCAATTATTAAAACATTATTTGATGCATGAAATAAAATATTCCTATCTAGCTCAATTCCCAGATGCTAGATGATTGCCTTTTCCAGAAAAATGAATAGCTTTTGAGTGACAAAAGCCATGGAAATAACTCGATGGAGGGGCTGGGGTATGTTTTGTTCAACAAATGGTATCTTAAGCACCTGAACAGAACCTGGCACCCAGTAAGTTTCTGGTGAACGATGGATTTGGGTGGATGAAGAATTCAGGTCCTGGGGGAAATCTATAATTACTTATAGACTTTGAGACATGGTATACATCACAAGCAAAGAACAGAAGAGAACTGGAGAGATGCATAGCTATTATTTTTTAACTGAACACCTCCCCCATATGTCTTTTGACTGAGTACCTGGGCAAATTTCCCGATTTCAAATCCATTTCCTAAAGCAAAGGGCAAGTTGAATGGCACATTGTAGGCATTTAAAATAGCAAATACCAGCTTCTCTGTGTCTGTATACTTTAAACATTTAAAACAGGCAATTGAACTCCTACCTCAGGGACTTCTATCCAGCTATCTGCCTAGGCCTTCCTTTGCTACCCCCCAGAGATGAAGTCAATGTACTTCAATCCACTCTCTCCTGGTCTTATTTTTGTATCTGAGTGATAAGAACTGCTCCTTTCCTCAGACACCACTGATAGAAACCAGGGAATCTCTAGAGGAAGATTCTTTTCTCTCTTCCACCTTCTAGAGCCAATCAGTTGCCAGCACTTGCTAATCCATTGTAAACTGGAATGTCTCTAGTTGTGTCCAGAAGCATCAGTTGGGGTGGATAAAGACTGGAAGAACAGACTGGGAAGTTGGAATTGATGGTAACTGAAAAGTGGAGGCTCTCATAGGGTGATTCTCAGAGAGTGGCCCCCCATTTTCCTGCAGTAGTTGTTAAAATTATAATGAAAATTTCTTGGAAGAAACAATGTGAAGGGAAGACTCTAATATGGAGAAAGTAGTTGGAGCAATGGTAACATTTTCACCTGTTATCTTTTCTAAGCAGCCAATGACAGAGACAGATTCATTCTTTGTTAAATCCTTTGTCTCTAGTCCCACTTCTATTTTAGTTCTTTACACATCTTGATATCAGTGTCATCCTCATAAAATCTAAATTTTAATTCTTCCCTACTTACAAACCTTGAATGGTACTCTTTGATAACCAGTAGGATGGCTAGAATCAAAAAGACCAATAATAGCAAGTGTTGACAAGGATGTGGAAAATCATACACCACTGGTAGGATTATAAAATGGTACATCACTTTGGGAACCAATCTGGCTCCCTTGAATCATTAAATGTGAGTTATCATATAACCCAGAAATCCCACACTAGGGTATATACTCAAGAGAAATGAAAACTTATGTCCACAAAGAAACTTGTACACAAATGCCTATAGCTGAATTACTCGTAATAGCCAAAAGGTAGGAACAACCCAAATATCCATCAAAGGATGAATGGATGATAAAAAATATAGTATATCCATATAACAAATATTAGTCATAATAAGTATGAAATACATGATACATGCTACAAGGATGAACCCTGAAAATATTATGCTAAGTGAAAAAAGCCAATTACAAAAGACCGCATATTACATGATTCCATTCTTATTAGATGTCCAGAACAGGAAAATCTACAGAGACAAAAAGAAGATTAGTGGCTGCTTAGGACTAGTGGATGGAGAAGGAAATGGCAACCCACTCCAGTATTCTTGCCTGGAGAATCCCATGGACAGAGGAGCTTAGCAGACTACAGTCCATGGGGTTGCAAAGAGTCGGACATGACGGAGCGACTAAACCACCACAGGAGTAGTGGAGAGCAGAGAGTATGATGATTTGACAGCTAAAGGTTGTGAGTGTTTGTTTGTTTTTAGATAATGAAAATATTCTAAAATTGTGAGTTGCATGCATTCGTGAGTATATTAAAAATGAGCTGTACATTTCAAATGGACCGAATCATATGGTATATGAATTGCATCTCAGTAAAGCTACTAGAATAAACACATTTAAAAATCTTTTGTGTTCTACATAGTAAAGCACAAATTGATCAATTCTGCATTCTGTGCAGGGCTGGCTTCATGCTCAGAAGTACTCAGAAATATTCCATCACTGGGCTCCACCATCATGTAATCAGTCCTAACTGACTCTGTTTCATCCACATACAGTCCCTGGATGTTCCAGACCTCTCCCAGTGTTCAATTAACTCTTGTTTATGCTGCGTCCCCTGCCCGGAATGTCTTTCCCAATTGCCCTTTCTTTCTGAGTCCTGCCAAACAAATGCCTACTTATCTTCCAAGTCTATTCACTGGTCACCTCCATTTGAATACCTTTACCCAGCCTTCCTAGGCTGAATTGATGTCTCTTGTCTTTTGTGCTCCACTCTGCACCTTGTACAGAAGTGTCTCCCAGCACCTCTGGAGCTTGTTTCTCACATGTTTCTTTCTCCCTGTTTAGACTGTGAGCTTTTCATTGGCAAAGATATTGCCATTTTGTTTTCCCTCCACAACTTCTTGCTGCTTGACTGTTTGACATCTGCTGACTCATCTCCGCTACATACTAAAACTGAAGCTTAAGAGGAAAGATGAGAGTTCTATCTTGGTTTATTTCACACCCTTCCCCTGCTGCCCTGTGGTTCTGTGTATTCTGGTAGCTGCAGATAGCCTCCTTCCAGATTATCTGTTGGAATGATGAATCTGAATCTGAGCTCTGGCCCCTACCAGTAAGCTTTTGGCTATGCTGTGCATGCATCCTGTCTGGTCCCTTTGGGCTTGTACCTCTGGAAGTTGACTGCGGAACTGTGTACTGGATTGTGAACCTTGATGGGTTTCTCCAGTTCACCTAGATAGCCCACACTACCAACTGTGTTTTGATTATAAACTGATGGGACCAAGACCTGTAATGTGGGCACCGCTGAAGCTATCCCAACCCAGCTCCTGGTTCTGTGTTCCTAATCAGCCTTATCTTATGTTAGTTATGTCTTGGCACATTTTCCTCTAATCCTAACTGCAACTTCTACTGGCACAGTTTTCTCTGATCCTATCTCTTTCTTTTTTAAAAAATAATATTCTTGTAAGTATTTTTTAGAAAATTGAAGTATGGTTGATTTACAATATTGTACTGATTTCTGTTACATAGCAAAGTGATTTAGCAATACATGGCTTCGCTCATAGCTCAGTTGGTCAAGAATCTGCCTGCAATGCAGGAGACCTGGGTTTGATTCCTGGTCAGGAAGATCCCCTGGAGAAGGAAATGGCAACCCATTCCAGTACTCTTGCCTGGAGAACCCATGGACAGAGGAGCCTTGCAGGCTACAATCTATGGGGTTGCAAGAGTTGAACACGACTGAGCAGCTAAGCACAGCACATACATACGTATGTTTTTTATGTTCTTTTCCACTGTGGCTTATCACATAGTTCCCTGTGCTATACAGTAGGACCTTGTTATTTATCCTTTCTGTAGAAACAAACCTAACCCTCCAGCTAACCCCAAATTCCAGCTTCATCCCTCTCCCAACCCTTTCCCCCTTGGTAACCACAGTCTATTTTTTATGTCTGTGAGTCTGTTTCATAGATAAGCTCATTTGTGTCATATTTTGGATTCTACATATAAGTGATATCATGTGGTATTTGTCTCTTTATGACTTACTTCACTTAGTATGATGATCTCTAATTCCATCCATGTTGCTGCAGATAACATTATTTTGTTCTTTTTTTGTGACTGAGTAGTATTCCTTTGTATATATGTACTTCATCTTCTTTATTCATCCATCTATCAATGGACAGTTAGGTGGTTTCTGTGTCTCGGCTATTATGAATGGTGCTGCCGTGAAGGTAGGGGTGCATGTATCTTTGTGAATTATAGTTTTGCCCAGATATATGCCCAGGAGTGGGATTGTTGGATCGAGTGGCAACTCTATTTTTAGTTTTTTGGGGAACCTCCATAATGGTTTCCATATTGGCTGTATCCACTTACATTCCCACCAACAGTGTAGGAGGATTCCTTTTTATCCACACCTTCTCCAGCGTTTGTTATTTGTGAACTTTTAAATGATGGCCATTCTGACCCGTGTGAGGTAATACTTCATTGTAGTTTTGATTTGCATTTCTCTAATTTAGTAATGTTGAGCATCTTTTCAGGTGCCTGTTAGCCATCTGTATGTCTTCTTTGGAGGAATTTCTATTTAGTTCTGTCCATTTCTTGGTTGAGTTGTTTATTTGTTTTTGTTATTGACTTGTATGAGCTGTTTGTATATTTTGAAGATTAAGCCCTTGTCTGTTGCATCATTTGCAAATATTTTCTCCCAGTCTGTAGCTTGTCTTTTCATTTTGTTATAGTTAACCCTACTGTGCAAATGTTTGATTAGATCCCATTTGTTTATTTTTGATTTTATTTCTATTGCCTTGGGACATGGACCTAAGAAAACATTAGTATGATTTATGTCAGGGAGTTCTGCCTATGTTCTTATTTAGAAGTCTTATGGTGTCATGTCTTATATTTAAGTCTTTAAGCTACTTTGAATTTATTTTTGTGTATAGTGTGAGGGTGTGTTCTAACTTCATTGATTTACATGCAGCTGTCCAACTTTCCCAATGATCCCCTTGCTGAAGAGACTTTTTCCTCACTGTATATTTTTGCCTCTTTTGTAAAAGATTAATTAGATGTGTGGGTTTATTTCTGGGCTCTTCATTCTGTTCCATTGATTCATATGTCTGTTTTTGCATCAATACCACACTATTTTGATTACTGTAGCTTTGTAGTGTTGTCTGAAGTATGGGAAAGTTGTGCCTCCTGCTTTGTTCTTTTTCCTCAGGATAGATTTGACAATTCTGTGACACTTCCTCTTTCTCTGCCTTACCAAAGTGTCCTGTATTTACACCAGGTGCATATGATTGCACCAAATAGACTGTTCTATGATCATTGTCTGTCTGCCTGTCTCCCTCTCCCACTAAATATAGTCTAGAGCTTGTCAATAATTTTTTCTATTTTGACACATTTCATTTGCTGGCATACCCCCCATGGATTTATTCAGATAAATTGTAACTCCACCCATTCTATTCCTACTCAGGAATGTATATCATGCTGCCAGTAAATGAATACAAAATTATTATAGAGATAACTGAATCCATTCTAATCTTTTATTTTTATTTTTACTTTATTTTGCTTTACAATACTGTATTGGTTTTGCCATACATTGACATGAATCAGCCACAGG
>SJXO01005668.1:0-15765 GCA_006408615.1 Connochaetes taurinus
ATTGACCCTTAGGTGTGCCTATATGCATGTCTTGGAGATGTTGCTAAAATGTGAATTCTGCTTGAGTATTCCGGGTGCATGCGTGCTTGCTTAGTTGCTCACTCATGTCCGAGTCTTTGCGACCCCGTGGACTGCAGCCCACCAGGCTCCTCTGTCCATGGGATTCTCTAGGCAAGAATACTGGAGTGGGTTGCCATTCCCTCCTCCAGGGGAATCTTCCTGACTGAGGGACTGAACCTGAGTCTCCTGCATCGGCAGGACAGTTCTTTACCACTGAGCCACTTGGGAAGCCCCTAACTTGGGGCGAGGTCCTACCTTCTGCGAAGATGACGCTCATTGGGGCTCCACGCTTCCGGCAAGGCGACAGATGGCATGAGGCCAGGTTAACTGTTTCATTTTCTATTTCAGCTTCCTTTTTAAAAACGATTTAACTAATTCAATTCTTTCTGTAATCCTTTGAGACCATTTTTCAAGCGGATAACGCAGTGACATCAGCTACCTTCACACTGTTGTGGAAGCATTCTTGGTGTTCGTGTTCAGAGTATGTGTCATCTTTCCAAACTGAAACTTAAAAAAAATTGTTTTTCTTTAGACTAACTTTTTCTTGGTGAATAAAAATAACACGTGATGCACAGAAACATATTCACAGGACAGGAAACTTTGGGTAGGGAAAGAATGCAATAATATTGTAATTGGGTAACAGGAGATACTGCTAACATTACAGATCCTTTCATCTTAAAAATCCTAGGTAGTACAAACAGTCTACAAGATGAATAAAACATGAACTGTGTCTCACCTCAGCCAACGCCAAGCATGAGTCAGATTTTCTCTGTTGTTATGAAATAGTCCAAAGTGGTAAGACTCAGAATTCTTTGTCATAAATATTTTTCAAGGATGGCATAGTCACTGCTAGAAATACATTGTTTTGCACACAATGCTTTTTACAGAGAGACTAAAATTTTCCTGTTCACTAGAGCATCGCATCCCAAACTTTTCAGCCCTAGGGCCCACTTTCACGGGAGACAATTTTCCACAGACCATGATGGGGGTCAGTTCAGTTCAGTCACTCAGTCGTGTCCAACTCTTTGCGACCCCATGGGCCGCAGCATGCCAGGCCTCCCTGTCCATCACCAACTCCCAGAGCTTGCCTAAACTCATGTCCATGGAGTCGGTGATGCCATCCAACCATCTCATCCTCTGTCATCTCCTTCTCCTCCCGCCTTCAATCTTTCCCAGCATCAGGGTCTTTTTTAAGGAGTCAGTTCTTCGCATCAGGTGGCCAAAGGATTGGAATTTCAGCATCAGCATCACTCCTTGCAATGAGTATTCAGGACTGATTTCCTTTAGGTGGTGGTGGGGTGGGGTGGGGATAGTTTTGGGATGATTCAAGCACACTACATTTATTTTGCACTTTATTGCTAGTCTAATGCGGCTGCTCATCTGACAGGTCATACTCGACCCCAGCCTGGAGGTTGGGGACCCCTGCACGAGAGTCCCTGGGGAGCCCAATACACTTCCCTATGCCTGGATTTGACCTCAAGAGATTTTAATTCAATGGCCAGGGAAGATAATACAGGTATTGGGATTTTTGCAAGCTCTCTGGATTCTAAAGCCTGCAGCCCAGTTTCAGAATGACTGCTTCTTGGGGTCAAGTGAGATTCTAAAACTCTCCCTGGGGTCATCTCATAAAACCCAGAGCCTAGAATTATTATTATTTGTTTTCAAAAGCAAAAGTATTTTCTGTTCTCTCTCCAGCAAGCAGGAATGAGCAAATTCAGATGGCTTTGTGCTTGTCTGCAGTGAATGGCCACATCTAATACAAATTGGCGTTTGCCAGCGACGGAACGACAAGGGCATTTGCTGCCTGCCTCTCGGGAGACCGAGCCCCAAGCTGCTGCAGCTGCTGACCTTCGACCCCCCAAGAAGGAGATCACGGTGGAGGGAGAGGCACTCTGTGGCCCAGGGAACCTGGAGGAACACATCTTGGTGTTGCTCTTAAGTTGGTCAGTCGTGTCCGACTCTCTGCGACCCCCTGGACTGCAGCACGCCAGGCTTCCCTGCCCATCACCAACTCCCGGAGTTTGCTCAAACTTAAGTCCATCGAGTCGGTGATGGGCCTGGAAATTTATGCTCCATGTCCCGGAGGGCTGACTGTCTATGTAAATTACCTATCTGAGTTTCTTCTCCTTCAAGGAAGATTTATCTATTCTCCCCATTATGGATTTATGTAATCATTTATTTATGTTCGCAGAGATGAATGGTTATTTGTTTCATACTTTGGGTTACAATGCAACCTTCCTTTATTTATGCTGTTGCCCAAAAAAACAAACTATCAATCACATCTCCCAAAACCCCACTGCACGTTCATAAGCTGTTCTGGATTTTTACAATGCAGAACTGTGATGGGGGAAAAAGAAAGAGAGAACAGGGATAGATTTCCACAGTATCCCATAGCCTCTATGCAGTGCTCCATAATTAACATAGGATGGGACATTGTTTGTCAGTTATACTGAAATAATAATAAGGAAAAAAAAATAAAACATGCTGTGACAAACTGAGTCACTGGGAACACATCTGATAAACACCATTATCATGGAAACTTTCCAACACTGAAGGTTAAGATCAGATTCTAAGAATGCTGGTGACGAAACAAAGAAGTCTAACAGAAATATCCCCAAGACACTGGAAAAAAAAAAAAGCTCTGGACGTATTAGCCAACCAAGAGTGAAAAAAATAAATGATGAGAATCAAAGAAAAAAAACAAACAAACAGGTTTTCTAACCCTTCTGGGTGGAACAGAAGTCACTGCCTTGAGCTTTCTCTGACGACTGAATTCAGGTGAAAATTTTCCAAAAACTGAGTTCTTTTGTAAGTAACCTCTTAACCTCCCAGGAAAAAAAACCCACTCACTCTAAGAATAAGATTGGAATCTATGTAAATAGAAACATATTTTCAGGTTTGGTGGTTTAGTCGCCAAGTTGTGTCCGACTCTGCGACCCCATGGACTCTAGCCCACAAGGCTCCTCCTTCCCTGGGACTCTCCAGGCAAGGATATTGCATTGGGTGGTTTCCATGGCCTCCTCCAGGGGATCTTCCCGACCCAGGGATCGAACCCACGTGTCCTGCATTGCAGGAAGATTCTTTACTGACTGAGATACTTTCTTTTTGTATGTAAGAAAGATTTTATTTTATACAGTTCTTGGCTTGAGAAATGTTTGCCTCAAAATTGAGTACTCATTAGTTGCTGACATCAGTTTTGGAAATACCAGTAGATTTTTCTGTTGTCTGTTAGAAGTTTTTTTAATGTTTGATTAGTAAATTAGTTCCATCTGAAGTTACATACATAATGGGTGTGAACTGTAGCTTAACTACTGATGGCTTTGGGACCATTCTTTTTGATCCACAGTTTCATCATCTGTGGACTTTCCTGGTGGCTCAGCTGGTAAAGAATCCACCTGCAATGTGGGAGGTCTGGGTTCGACTCCTGGGTTGGGAAGATCTCCTGGAGAAGGGAAAGTTCTGGCCTGGAGAACTCCATGGACTGTCTAGGCCCTGGGTTTGCAAAGAGTTAGACACGACCGAGTAACTTCCACTTTCATCATCTGTGAAGTGGTAATGTTACTTCAAAGGATTGTTAGGATTAAATGAGAATGTATTTGGCATACTGTCTGAGACATGGTCTCTGTTTTTCTAATTTATGATGGATGCCAAAGTATTGGGTAAAATTTCAAACTGTATGAATAAGGACAATGGAACTTTAAGAAGGCTAGACGCCTCAATTCTGTTTAAAGGAAGAGTTGCATTGTTGCTCACTAAGAGATTGCAGAGCCATGGGTTGTTGCTCTGCTAGAAACTCCCATGTTAATCCTGGCCTTTGACTCCTTATCTGTCTGACTTGAACTTCCTGTCACAGCATCCTTAAACCTAGGCCTAATCTTAGTCCTGCCACCTTCTGCATAAAGCTTTGTGTGTGAGATGTACCGGACTGCTCGCTTTTTCTGAATATTTCATGTATTTGGGTGGGCCAAAAAGTTCTTCTGAGTTTTTCCATAGATGGTATGGAAAAACCTGAATGACCTTGTTGACCAACCCAGTATTTCCACGCATCTGTTCTACCCTCTTTTTAGAATGTTGTAATTGCTTTTGTTTCTTCTTTTTTTCTGATGTATGACTTGTTTCTTAAGGATTTCTAACATATTACCTATCTACTTTGTGATTTCTAACATATTACCTACTTTATCTCTACCTCTGCAGAATTAATCCTTCTTTGTCTCGCTCTTAAAACATCTTGATCTTAATGGGGCCTTCCGTGTAGCTGGAGGTTTGTGTGTCTGTCTTTCTCGATAGAACAGAACTCCTAGAGTGTGCTGGAGAAGGCAATGGCACCCCACTGCAGCACTCCTGCCTGGAAAATCCCATGGACTGAGGAGCCTGGTGGGCTGCCGTCCACACGGTCGCACAGAGTTGATTTGCAACGTCATGTTCATTTCTGCTGAACAACATCAAAACAAACAATGCAGTCCAAAAATGGGCAGAAAAGCTAAATAGACATTTCTTCAGAGAAGACATACAGACGGCCAAGAGGCACATGAGCAGATGTTCAACACCAGTGACCTTTAGAGAAATGTACATCAAAACTACAGTGAGGTTATCACCTCGCACCAGCCAGCATGGCCAGCATCAAAAAAATCCACCAACAGTAAACGCTGGAGAGGGTGTGGAGGAAAGGGAACGCTCCTACACCGTTGGTGGGATCGGAAATCGGGACACCATTATGGAGAACGGTCTGGAGATTCCTTCAAAAACTAAAAACAGGAGTACGATGTGACTGTGCAATGCAACTCCTGGGCGTACACCCACCCAGAGAAAGACAGGAGCCGGAAAGACACACGCACCCCCAGTGTTCAGAGCAGCGCTGTTTACAGCAGCCCGGACACGGAAGCAACTTACAGGTCCATCAACAGAGCAACAGAGAAAGAAGGTGCCGTACATTCACACAGCGCAATGCTGCGCGGCCACGGAACCGAATGAAACCAGTGTTCAGAGCAGCGCTGTTTACAACAGCCCGGACACGGAAGCAGCCACGGAAAAGAATGAAACCACGCCACTGGCAGCAACATGGATGGGCCTAGAAAGGGTCACACTAAATGAAGTCAGCCAGAGAGAGAAGGAAACACTCCATGGGATGCCACTGATGCGTGCAATATGATTTGAGAGAAGGATACTAATGAACGATCTAAATGGGAAGGGAGTCCAAAAAGGAGGGGGTCAATGTGTCCACATAGCGGATTCACTTTGTTGTACTGCAGAGACTCACACAGCATTGTAAAGCATCTATATTCCAATAAGAAAAAAATTTTTTAATGATACCAATGAGCTTATTTATGAAAGAGAAACAGACTCACAGACACAGAGAACAAACTTGAGGTTACCAAAGGGGAAAGGGCAGAGGAAGGAAAATGAGCAGTTTGTGATTAAAACATACACACTGTGCTTACTTGCTCAGTCGTGTCCAACTCTGAGACCCCCGTGGGCTGTATAGCCCGCCAGGCTCCTCTGCCCATGGGGACTCTCCAGGCAAGAGTACTGGAGAGGGTTGCCATGCCCTCCTCCTCCAGGGGATCTTCCCGACACAGGGATTGAACCCGGCTCTCCCGCATTGCAGAGGGATCCTTTATGGTCTGAACCACCAGGGAAGCCCAGATATGCACTACTGTATATAAACTAGATGGATGGCCAACAAGGAACTGCTATATAGCACAGGCATCTCTACTCAGTATGCTGTGACAACATACATGAGAAAAGGATCCAAATAAGAATAGATGTATGTCTAAGTGAACCACTTTGCCAAAACCAACACATTGAAACTAACACATTGCAAATCAACGATAGTCCAATAAAATGTAAAAATAAAAATGGAGAGTGACCAGAGTTCTTTTTTCTTTCTGGTGATTACATGTACAGTGATGTTGTTTTTGTTCAGTTGCTCAGTCGTGTCTGACTCTGAGACCCCAGTGACTGCAAGCCCACCAGGCTTTCCCTGTTCTTCACTATCTCCCAGACTTTACTCGAACTCATGTCCATCGAGTCAGTGATGCCATCCAACCATCTCATCCTCTGTCATCCCCTTCTCCTCCCGCCTTCAATCTTTTTCAGCCTCACGGTCTTTTCCAATTAGTCAGCTCTTTGAATCAAGCGCCAAAGGATTGGAGCTTCAGCTTCAGCATCAGTCCTTCCAATGAATATTCAGGACTGATTTCCTTTAGGATGGACTGGTTGGATCCCCTTGCAGTGCAAGGGACTCTCAAGGGTCTTCTCCAACATCACGGTTCAAAAGCATCTATTCTTTGGCACTCAGCTTTCTTCACAGTCCAACTCTCACATCCATACATAACTACTGGGAAAACCATAGCTTTGACTACACAGGTATTTGTTATTACCCATGAGCATCTCTGCTGGATGAGATCAAACGTTTGCTGGCATCATCAGAGGTCTTCTCTCTATTAACAAGTTAGCCTCGGTTCCCAGTGATCTTCACACATCTTCATTTCCATCGAAAGGAGGCGATGTGGAAAATGCTTTCCTGTCCACAAAGCTCACTGGGACACACGCCAAAACCAGCTTTACTCAGGTTAGTGAGCAAAGGAGGAAATGGATACAGAATTCTTTCCGACGGTGGCCGGGGATGAAGTTGGGATCTGAACCCTCCAGACAAGAGCCAGCGGTGGATGGGTGAAACCAGCAATGTCTGATTGAGCAAATCTAATCTAATCCTTCCCCTCATCCCCAACCACCAAAAAAAAAAAAAAAAAAAAACCCTCACCAAGGAAGCAACAGCAGCTAAAAGACAGCCGAGAATTACCTTTAGGAGATAAGCCTCATATTTTAAGATGATACTAACATGACTTTAAGATGATATTAAGACAAGGCTCATATTTTAAGATGATAAATGCAAAGAAAGAGAGTTTATTTTTAAAACCAAAAAATAGGGTAAGTTTCCTTGGAGATGTGCCGTGGGTACCACCTTGGGGAAACGAACACCCCTAGCAACAAATATCGCGACTCCTGTACGCACATGTCCAGCCGGGCATGGAGAACAAACTCAGAACCAAAAGCTTCGTCTCTGACCTCCACACTTGCGTGGATGATGAGACTCAACTTGCAAAGGATTTGTCTCATCGGGGAGGCGTCGACCGACAGCTAAAATTACGGGTTTCTGTAGCCCCAGTGTTGCGCTCTATTTTCTTTTTTCTTTTTTTTTTTTTTGCTTCTGGGAGATGAGGGATAGGCGTGCATAAATTAACCCAAATGTTCATGGCAGACAATAATTAGCCACGGGCTCAGTGGAAATAGTACGGGCCTGATGGCACATGTCACAGAATATACAATTTTCTCTCCATCTAGCGCAGAGAACGCCTTGATTCACATTGCTCCCCCACTGTTGTGTCAATCATGATGAGATGCAAAGTCTACCCCCGCAAAAAGGGAAAAACACAAAGGCAGTAACACAAACCAAGAAGAGCTGGGCATTGATTACGTGTCCAGATGCATACCTATTTGCACGGCCACGTCTCATTATTTCCGTGCAATGGGGATTTCCGTCTCTGGGTTAAGTGGTGGTGGGGAGGTGGGCCTTATTACTTCCAGGCTCTTCTTTAATACAAGAGCCCTGAAAAGTGTGTAAAAGCGGTTTAGTTCCCGCAGGCTGAGCAGTTCTTGGATAGGCTGAGCAGTTCTTGGATATGCTGAGCAGTCTACGGGTTTCACTTGAAATTAATAAGAAAATGTGTCCATTGAGAAAATTTGTTGTTCAGTCACTGAGTTGTGTCTGATTCTTTGCGACCCCAAGGACCATAGCACGCCAGGCCTCCCTGTCATTCACTGTCTCCCGGAGCTCGCTCAAACTCATGTCCATTGCGTCGGTGATGCCATCCAGCCATCTCATCCTCTGTCGTCCCCTTCTCCTCTCGCCTTCAATCTTTCCAGCATCAGGGTCTTTTCCAAAGACTTGGTTCTTCACCTCAGGTGGCCAAAGTATTGGAGCTTCAGCTTCAGCATCAGTCCTTCCAGTGAATATTCAGGGTGAATTTCCTTTAGGATGGACTGGTTGGATCTCCTTGCAGTCCACGGGACTCTCAAGAGTCTTCTCCAGCACCATAGTTTGAAAGTATCAATTCTTTGGCACTCAGCTTTCTTTACAAAGGTTATAAATAGCTTTCCCAGGTGGCTCAGATGGTAAAGAAGCTGCCTGCAGGGCAGGAGACCGGAGTTCGATCCCCAAGTCGTGACAATCCCCTGGGGCAGGGCCAGGGCAACCCACTGCAGTGTTCTTGTCTGGAGAATCCCGTGGACAGAGGAGCCTGTGAACTACAGGCCATGGGGTCGCAGAGAGTCGGACATGGCTGAAACAGCTTAGCACAGCACAGCAGCGCCTAACGTTAACCTCACCTTTCCGTGTGTCTTCTTCTGATGTAGTGAACACTGCATCGACTTGCATGTTCTTTGCAATCATATTCATATCACTTTGGAGTCCCTTTGCCTTGCACTACATTTTTCTTTCCTTTTTTTTAAATTTAAAGATAAATTTCTATTGGGGTATACCTGCTTTACAGTGCTGTCAGCGTCTGCTGTAGAGCAGCATGAATCAGCCAGCCATATGTCTACATAGATCCCGTCCCTCTTGAGCCTCCCTGCCCCCTGCCCAGCCCTGTAGGTCATCACAGAGCCCCGAGCTGAGCTCCCTGAGCTGCAGAGCAGGTGCCCACTCGCTGTCTATTTTACACGACAGCATAAAGATCTCAGTGTGCTTTTAAAATCAGATTTCAGAATGATTCTGAGATGTCTCTCACAGAATTACTTGGAAGCGTTCCTCCTCAGCGCGGTCTCTGAATAATATAAATACCTTGAGAATGACTCGCAGGTTTCAGAGAACTTGGTTCGGAATTCTGTGACCTTGAACGTTTTTATGCCGATAGCTCTTATTCAACTTCTTCCTTAAAGCTGATATACGGATGCTTACTCTGTTTTTCTAGCTCTGCTAATGTATATTTTCCCCAGAAGAACCCCTTTTTATTCTGTTTTTCAAAAATATTTGTATAAACCTCTGTCAGACTGATTTTTGTGATGCGGGTACTGTTTTGGGGTTGATTGGGGGTTGATTTGGGGTATGTGCACTTTAATGCTCTTTTTCATACACTTTCTAGCAGTCTAACTGGCTCTGATGGTAAAGAATCTGCCTGCAATGCAGGAGACCCTGGTTCGATTTCTAGGCCAGGGAGATCCCCTGGAGAAGGGAAAGGCTACCCACTCCAGTATTCTTGGGCTTCTCTGGTGGCTCAGCTGGTAAAGAATCTGCCTGCAATGCAGGAGGCCTGGGTTCCATCCCTGGGTTTGGAAGATCCGCTGGAGAAGGCAATGGCTACCCACTGCAGTTTTCTTGCCTGGAGAATTCCATGGGGTCGCAAAGAGCTGGACGCGACTAACACTTTCACTTCACTTTCTATGCAGATCTATGATCTCAGTTATTCAATTCCTCCGTTAGTCACTGAAAATTTCATTTATTACTTTCTTGCGATGGATGCTTCTCTTTATCCACTTCTCAACTGAATGCTGAATTCATTATTTGAAAAGTAAACTCATTCTAAAAAAAGGTCAGTCCCCTCACCCCACCCCACTCCAAGAGTACTTTTTACCGTACCCACAAAGTTCTGAAACGGTGATGAGTTTAAATCTTCTTCTTCCAAAAACATATGTAAAAGAGAGTTTAAAATTATTCTGGTTGGAAACTATACTTCAAAAATATACATGCAGCCCAAAGTTCATAGCAGAACTATGGACAATAGCCAAGACTCAGAAACAATGTAAATGGTCAGTGACAGATGAACGGATAAAGAGGTGGTATGATACAATGAAATATTGCTCAGTCATCAAAAAGAGTGAGCCAATGGCACACCGCATGGACGGACCTCAACAGTGTCACACCAAGTCAATCAGAGGATGAGAAATGTACAACATTGCGCCTCTGCAGAATCTTCAAAAGAGCGTACAAATGAACCCGTCTACAAAACAGAGGGACCGACGTGTATGGAATAGTTATGGAAAACTCCCCTACGCTGTTGGTGGGGAGGTAGGTTGGTGCAGCTACTGTGGAGAGCCGTACCATGATTCCTGAGAAAACAAAAATGGAGCTAACATATGACCCAGTAATGCCACTCCTGGGCATATTCCTAGAGAAAACCACAATTCACAAAGATACATGCACCCCAATGGTCCCAGCAGGGCTGTTCACAACAGCTGAGATATGGAAGCAACCTAAGTGTTCATCGATGGATGAAAAGATAAAGAAGATGTGGAACCCACACAGCGTGGAAGATTACTCGGCCACGAGGAAGGCTGGAACAGTGCTATTTGCAACTACGTGGACAGACCTAGCGACGATCTTGGAAGTGAAAGCGTTAGTCACTCTATCACGTTTGACTCTTTACAACCCCACTTTTGGAGAAGGCGATGGCACCCCACTGCAGTCCTCTTGCCTGGAAAATCCCATGGGCGGAGGAGCCTGGTAGGCTGCAGTCCATGGGGTCGTGAAGAGTCAGACACAACTCAGCGACTTCACTTTCCCTTTTCACTTTCCTGCATTGAAGAAGGAAATGGCAACCCACTCTGGTGTTCTTGCCTGGAGAATCCCAGGGACGGGGGAGCCTGGTAGGCTGCAGTCCATGGGGTCTCGAAGAGTCGGACATGACTGAGCGACTTTGCTTTCAATTTTCACTTTCATGCATTAGAGAAGGAAATGGCAACCCACTCCAGTATTCCTGCCTGGAGAATCCCACGGATAGGGGAGCCTGGTGGGCTGCCATCTATGGGGTCACACAAAGTTGGACACGACTGAAGTGACCAGCAGCAGCAACCCCACTTTGCAAATGCATGGACTGTAGCCCACCAGGCTCCTGTGTCCATGGGATTCTCCAGGGAAGAATACTGGAGTGGGTTGCCATGCCCTTCTCCAGGGGATCTTCCTGACCCAGGGGTCGAACCTGCGTCTCCTACATTTCAGGCAGATGCTTTACCACTGAGCCACCGGGGAAGGCACAGAGATGATCTTACTAACTGAAGTAAGTCAGACAGAGAAAGGCAAATACCACATGATATCCCTTACTCGTGTAATCTAAAAATATGGTATAAATTAAGTTACCTACACAACGCAAGAGACCCAGGATGGATCCCTGTGTTAGGAAGATCTGCTAGAGAAGAAATGAAAACCCACTTCAGTCTTCATGCCTGGAGAAATCCACAGACAGAGGAACCGGGTGGGAGACAGCCCATGGGGTCGCGAAGAGTCAGACATGAATGAGCACACACACAAACAGAAATAGATTTACAGACGCAGAGAATAGATTTCTGGTTGCCAGAGGACAGCGCAGTTAGGCAAGGATGGATGGGAGTTTGGAGTTAGCTGGTGCCAACAGTTGTATACAGGATGGATAAAACACCAAGGTCCTACTGCAGAGCTCAGGGAGCTAGACTCAATATCCTGGCTTAAACCAGCATGGGAAGCAATATTTTTAAAAAGAATGTATACACATGTGTACAACGGAATGGCTTTGCTCTACAGCGGACCTTGGCACAGCCTTGACCATCAGCTGCATTTCAGTAAAAACATTCCAGAGAGAGGGGGCTTCAGGATGGGGAACACGTGTACACCCGTGGCAGATTAAAGTTGATGTACGGCAAAACCAATACAATATTGTAAATTAAAAAAAAAAACATCCAGTTGGATGATCACGTCTCTTTGTGATTATTCTTGTTTTCAAATGTTGTCTTCATGACAGTATGGCCCCAAATATAGTTGACCTATTTATACCACTTGGAATTTTTTTTTTTCTTTCTGAGCTAATAGTTGATTTATCTATTTTTCACTGCAGGATAATGGCTTTACAATACCGCGTTGGTCTCTGCCATGCACCAGCACGAATCAGCCATAAATATACACATGTTCCCCGCCCTCCTTAACCTCCCTCCCACCTCCCACTCCTTCCCCATCCCAACACTCTAGGTTGTCTCAGATCACCGGTTTGAGTTTCCTGAGTCATAGAGCAGACGCCCACCGGCATCTATTCTTACATACAGCGGTGTGTATGTATCCATGCTTCTCTCTCCTCCTGTCCCCTAGCTCAGCTGGTAAAGAATCCGCCTGCAATGCAGGAGACCTGGGTTCGATCCCTGGGTTGGGAGGATTCCCCTGGAGAAGGGAAAGGCTACCCACCCCAGTTTTCTGGTCTGGGGAATTCCAAGGACCGTATAGTCCATGGGGTTGCAAAGAGTGGGACATGACTGAGTGAGTTTCACTTTCACGTTCTCCTCCTTCCACTGTGCCCACAAGTCTGGATCTCCACTCCTCTGCAAATGAACCGGCCATTGCCTTCTCCGTGAAGTAAGCCAGAAAGATAAAACAAGGACCGGATATTAATGCATATATGTGGAATATAGCAAGATGGAACTGATCGTTTGAAATGTCATTTCTGTTTTATGGGTATGGACTTTGTTACACACCCATGAAATTTTCCTTCTGTTACATAACTTAAGTCCTTAATTCCGATTTTCTTCTTGTCTTCTTAATCTGTCATGCTGCGCTCATTTAATACGCTTGCTATTCCTGGTAACATGGAAGGTTAACTCCCTTGACCCAACATTCCTGCTGAAATACACTGAAAAATGCTGGGTGCACGTATTTGTAAAGACTCTCGCTACAAGCATCTCAAGACTGACGGGATAACAGAGCGTCCCGCTAGGATCTCGAAGGCAGCATAAACACACAGAGCCCTGAAGCCACTTTTTCTTCAGAGAATAGTCGGCCAACTGGTTGGATTTGAGCCCCATGTTTCACGTGTCCTCTGATATCTCCCGAAACAGAAGACAAAGGTTTTCATGTCCTCCTTAAGCTCAGGAGTCTAATGAGACATTTCCCTCCAATACTCTGGCCAGCTGATGCAAAGAGCCGACTCATTGGAAAAGACCCTGATGCTGGGAGGGATTGGGGGCAGGAGGAGAAGGGGATGACAGAGGATGAGATGGCTGGATGGCATCATGGACGCGACGGACATAGGTTTGGGTGGACTCCGGGAGTTGGTGATGGACAGGGAGGCCTGGCGCGCTGCGGTTCACGGGGTCACAGGGAGTTGGACACGACTGAGCAACTGAACTGAACTGAACTGAATAATACTGAGAGGATATGGGTGTTTCTCACGTATAGTCTCTTACAAGAGTCCAGGGGAGTTTTTCAGCAGCTGTACGGTGGATGAGAACACCAGAGGCTGAACACAGAAGCAGATATAGGAATCTAGTTGGACTTACAAGCACCCATTCTCCCCCAAACTCCCCTCCCATCCAGGCTGCCACATGGCATGGAGCAGAGTTCCCTGTGCGGGACAGCAGGTCCTTGCTGGTTCTCCATGTTAAATATAGCTATACTTCTTTCTTTTAAGCTAAGCAGTCTTGGTCGGCTCTTTCCTAGCTTGATACACACCCACACGCAATACATGTTCCCGAGTTACTGGTCTATGCTTCCTCAAGGGTTTGTCATTGGCGCTCAGAAAATGCTAGCACTTGAGTTGACTCCAATGATCCCATCAAAGGTCAGACTGCAAAGTGCTGAACAGTAAGGAATATTCTGATTGTAATAGCTTCAGCAGCCTGGTTCTAGGTCTCAGACAAGTGTTTCAAACAGGGTTGCCGGCTTTAGCAAATCGACACACAGGACTCACAGTACATTTGAATTTCAGATTAAAACAAACAATATTCTTTGGTATAAGTAAGTCACAACCATAGCATGGGACATACTTTTCCTAAATAAATTACTTGTCTGAAATATTGTATGGGATACACTTATACTAAATAAACTATTTGTCTCAAATATTACATGGGACATGCTTAGACTAAGTTAACTATTCAAATGGCTCAAATATTGCATGAGATGTGCTTAGACTAAATAAACTATTTGTCTCAAATATTGTATGGGATACTCCAACAGTAAATTAATTCTTTGTCTCAAATATCACATGAGACATACTTAATAAATTACTTGTCTCAAATATTGCACGGGACGTACTTACAACTAAATGAACTGGAGAAGGGGAATCTTCCTGACTCAGGGATTGAACCCGGGTGTCCTGCACTGGCAGGCAGACTCTTTACCATCCAAGCCTTCGCAGAGGCCCACTCAGTACACTACCTGTCTCAAATATTCCATGGGATGTATCTATATTAGGCTCCTATGTATTGTTTATTATGCAATATTTGATATGTACTTACACTTAAAACACTGTTATTTATATAAAAAGTTTAGGGACTTCCCTGGTAGTCCCATGGTTGATTGTACGCTTCCCATGAAGGGAGCGTGAGCTTGATTCCTGGTCAAGGAACTGTATCCCGCATGCTGCAACTAAAGATTCCATGTGCTGCAATTAACACCAGGGCAGCCAAATAAACAAACATTTTTTAAAAATATATATATATAAACTAAAAAAATGCAAATGTAACTGGTGCCTTGTAATTTAAGGGGCTTCCCTGGTGGCTCAGATAATAAAGAATCTGCATACAATGTGGGAGACCCGGGTTTGATCCCTGGGTTGGGAAGATCCCCTGGAGAAGCGAATAGCTACCCACTCCAGTGTTCTTGCCTGGACAATCCCATAGACAGAGGAGCCTGGTGGGCTACGGTCCATGGAGTCGCAAAGACTCAGAAACGACTGAGCACCTAACACTTGTAATTTAATGGGGCAACTCCACTTCCAAAAGCATAGCTTGATTTTTAGGAGCGGAAAAGAAAGGTACAAAGACAATTGGTGTCAATAAAATGCAAAATGTCCATACCGTGTGACCAACAAGTCCTGTTAATCGGGTTTCTTCTGAGCAAATAATACAATTATGAGGAGGAGGAAAGCGCAAAGACGGCGAGCACAGCACAGTTTTATCGGAGGCTGGATACAGAGCACGTCGCCTTTGATAAAACGCCAGGCTGTCAGCACAACTAATGGGGAAAGCCGTACATAAAATTTTCATGAATGAATATAAAATTAAATATTAGAACACTATAATTACACACACATTTGCACATCATAATTACTAAAGAAAAGACTCAGAATGGCGGGGCAATTAGATTGTGCGTGGGAGATGTTTTATTTTAATATTCATGTTGCAATGATTGTATTAGGGTTCTCCAGAGAAAAGGAATGAACAGAATGTGCATGGGTATATATGTGTGTATACAGTATACCTATGCATATCTGTGCATATAATGTATATATATGTGTGTGTGTATATATGCAGTATAGGTAGGTATACATATATATGTGTATATATATATGCAGTATAGGTCTATGTGTATACAGTATATGTATGTATACGTATATATGTGTATATAGTACGTGTGTGTATATAGGTACCCATTCACCTGCATATACAGCAGACATGAGTATGTGTAGGTATGTATATGCATATGTGTACACACAGTATATGTCTGTCTATGGATATATGTATAGATACAGTTCAGTTCAGTTCAGTCGCTCAGTCATGTCCAACTCTTTGCGACCCCATGAATCGCAGCATGCCAGGCCTCCCTGTCCATCACCAACTCCCAGAGGTCACTCAGACTCACGTCCATCGAGTCTGTGATGCCATCCAGCCATCTCATCCTCTGTCGTCCCCTTCTCCTCCTGCCCCCAGTCCCTCCCAGCATCAGAGTCTTTTCCAGTGAGTCAGCTCTTC
>SJXO01005668.1:15913-40285 GCA_006408615.1 Connochaetes taurinus
TATATATATATATATATATATATGTACACACACACACACACACACACATATATATGTGTATATATATATAGAGAGAAGGCAATGGCACCCCACTCCAGCACTCTTGCCTGGAAAATCCCATGGACAGAGGAACCTGGTGGGCTGCAGTCCATGGGGTCACTAGTACTCAAACACGACTGAGCAACTTCACTTTCTTTTCACTTTCATGCATTGGAGAAGGCAATGGCACCCCACTCCAGCACTCTTACCTGGAAAATCCCATGGACAGAGGAGCCTGGTGGGCTGCACTCCATGGGGTTGCTAGGAGTTGGACACGACTGAGCGACTTCACTTTCTTTTTACTTTCATGCATTGGAGAAGGAAATGGCAACCCACTCCAGTGTTCTTGCCTGGAGAATCCCAGGGACGGGGGAGTCTGGTGGGCTGCCGTCTATGGGGTCGCACAGAGTTGGACACGACTGAGGTGACTTAGCAGCAGCAGCAGCAGCAGCATAGAGAGAGAGATTTTTTTAATGAATTGACTCATGCAATTACATGCAGCTACAGAAGCTGGCAAGTCCAAAATCTGCAGAGTAGATCAGCAGGCTGGAGACCCAGGGAAGAGAGATTGCAGCTCAAGTCCAAAGAACATCTGCTTACAAATTCCACCTTTCTCTGGGAGGAGCACTCTTTTCTTCTATTTATGCCTTCAACCGATTTGACCAGGCCCACCCACATTATGGAGGGGCAATCTGTTCTACTCAAAGTCCAACAATTTAAAGGTTAATCTCATCCATTAAACACCCCCATGGAAACATTCAGAATAATGTCTGACCACATAGCCAGACACGATGGCCAAGACAAGTAGACGTAAAATTAACACGAGTACTAGGGCTAAAATGAAATACTTAAAAATAAAAAAGCAAGGGTGAATGTAAGGTGGGAAACTGGAAGGAGCCAGAATACACTTTTTACTTTTTAAATTTTTTTTTGGTGGGGGCAGTGTGGTGGATTTCCCTGGTGGTCCAGTGACTAAGACTCCCTGCTCCCAATGCAGAGGGCCCAGGTTTGATCCCAGGACAGGGAACTGGATCCCACATGCTGCAACTGGGAGTTAGCTTGCCATAATTAAAGATTCCCACATGCTACAACTGAAGATAGCCTTCAGGTCAGTTCAGTGCAGTCGCTCAGTCGTGTCCGACTCTGCGACCCCATGAACTGCAGCATGCCAGGCCTCCCTGTCCATCACCAACTCCTGGAGTTCACTCAGACTCACGTCCACCGAGTCAGTGATGCCATCCAGCCATCTCATCCTCTGTCGTCCCCTTCTCCTCCTGCCAAGCGACTCTCAAGAGTCTTGTCCAACACCACAGTTCAAAAGCATCAATTCTTCGGGGCTCACTAGATGGTCAACACCAAAATTATATTGATTATATTCTTTGCAGCCAAAGATGGAGAAGCTCTATACAATCAACAAAAACAAGACCCGGAGCTGACTGTGGCTCAGATCATGAACTCCTTATTGCCAAATTCAGACTTAAATTGAAGAAAGTAGGGAAAACCACTAGACCATTCAGGTATGACCTAAATCAAATTCCTTATGATTATACAGTGGAAGTGAGAAATAAATTTAAGGGCCTAGATCTGATAGATAGAGTGCCTGATGAACTATGGACGGAGGTTCGTGACATTGTACAGGAGACAGGGATCAAGACCATCCCCATGGAAAAGAAATGCAAAAAAGCAAAATGGCTGTCTGGGGAGGCCTTACAAATAGCTATGAAAAGAAGAGAAAGCGAAAAGCAAAGGAGAAAAGGAAAGATACAAGCATCTGAATGCAGACTTCCAAAGAATAGCAAGGAGAGATAAGAAAGCCTTCCTCAGCAAAAGATTGATTATATTCTTTGCAGCCAAAGATGGAGAAGCTCTATACAATCAACAAAAACAAGACCCGGAGCTGACTGTGGCTCAGATCATGAACTCCTTATTGCCAAATTCAGACTTAAATTGAAGAAAGTAGGGAAAACCACTAGACCATTCAGGTATGACCTAAATCAAATTCCTTATGATTATACAGTGGAAGTGAGAAATAAATTTAAGGGCCTAGATCTGATAGATAGAGTGCCTGATGAACTATGGACGGAGGTTCGTGACATTGTACAGGAGACAGGGATCAAGACCATCCCCATGGAAAAGAAATGCAAAAAAGCAAAATGGCTGTCTGGGGAGGCCTTACAAATAGCTATGAAAAGAAGAGAAAGCGAAAAGCAAAGGAGAAAAGGAAAGATACAAGCATCTGAATGCAGACTTCCAAAGAATAGCAAGGAGAGATAAGAAAGCCTTCCTCAGCAATCAATGCAAAGAAATAGAGGAAAACAATAGAATGGGAAAGACTGGAGATCTCTTCAAGAAAATTAGAGATACCAAGGGAACATTTCATGCAAAGATGGGCTCGATAAAGGACAGAAATGGTATGGACCTAACAGAAGCAGAAGATATTAAGAAGAGGTGGCAAGAATTCACAGAAGAACTGTACAACAAAGATCTCCATGACCAAGATAATCATGATGGTGTGATCACTCACCTAGAGCCAGACATCCTGGAATGTGAAGTCAAGTGGGCCTTAGAAAGCATCACTACGAACAAAGCTAGTGGCGGTGATGGAATTCCAGTTGAGCCATTTCAAATCCTGAAAGATGATGCTGTGAAAGTGCTGCACTCAATATGCCAGCAAATTTGGGAAACTCATCAGTGGCCACAGGACTGGAAAAGGTCAGTTTTCATTCCAATCCCAAAGAAAGGCAATGCCAAAGGTAGCCTTAAGTCATGTTAAATAAGACCGTGAGAAAGGAGATCCTTCGTGATACGCCAAAGTAAACCGTGTATGATCTGATGTTCTGAGCCTCATAGCTTATTAGCAAAAACATCATCATCACCAACAACATGTGAGCATCGGGGCCATTATTGTGTGAGCAACATGATCATCTTCATCCTGTTACCACCATCACCATCACTGTCACAGCATCATCATCATCAAGTGACCATCAACACCCTCATCACTCACGTCACCATCATCACGTCATCATCTGACCATCACCTTCATCCTGTCATCACCAGCATCATCATCGTCGCTACCACATGACATCATCACCATTATCGTATCATCATCAACACCGTTATCATATCACCATCACCTTCATCCCTTCATCCCCAGCATCACCATCGTCCCTATCACAGGACATCATCACCATTATCATATCATCAACACCATCACCGTGATCCCTTCATCCCCAAGATACCACCATCACTATCAAAGGGGATTACCAACATTATCGTGTCATCAACATCATCACCTTCATCCCTTCATCCCCAAGAGCACCATCGTCCCTATCACAGGACATCATCACCATTATTGTATCATCATCACCACCATCACCTTCATCCGTTCATCCCCAGCATCACCATCGTCCCTATCACAGGACATCATCACCATTATCGTATCGTCAACACCATCACCGTGATCCCTTCATTCCCAGCATCACCATCGTCACTATCTCAGGAGATTACCAACATTACCGTATCATCAACACCATCACCTTCATCCCTTCATCCCCAAGAGCACCATCGTCCCTATCACAGGACATCATCACCATTATCGTATCATCATCAACACCATTATTGTATCATCATCATCGCCATCACCTTCATCCGTTCATCCCCAGCATCACCATCGTCCCTATCACAGGACATCATCACCATTATCGTATCATCATCAACACCATCACCTTCATCCCTTCATCACCAGCACCAGCACCACCGCCATCAGCACCACCACCGTTATCTGATAGGTTCTGAACCCCCGTGGCGAGTCATCAGAGCCCTTTCAGCTGACCTGAAAGGACTGCTTTTGCTCTTTTCTTCATCCCAGAAGGAGAGTCATCTGATGGATGTTTCCCTCCGGGCGGTGGAGCATCCTTGGTGCCCTGAAAACAAGGAGAAGTGATGACTGCACGTCCTTGTGAGACAGCCTCTAAGTGGCCTCAAAACAAATCGGTCTGGCTTGAGCCTCCTTCGTGGTTTTCTGTGCAGTTTCATCTCCCTACCCTCATTTGTCATGTGTCACAGCGTGGTTCCTTAGGAATCAATTAACGGAAATTGAAGACAATAAGATCCCTTCCTCTCCTTGACGTTCCCTTCAACAGGTACTGGTTTCTCTCTGGAGGAACTGACTGTCCGGAATAAGCAGAGGCAGAGAAATGTTCATTTCTGTCACTTTGCCCTTCTGAGAAAAATGATAGGAATGAGCCATGGCTGGTGTGGCCACATTGAAGGTAAAACAGTCTTGTGGCCCCACGCACTGCTTTTTAAACAGTAGCTTTAGAACTAGGGCCTCCCTGGTAGCTCAGCTGGTAAAGAATCTGCCTGCAACGTAGAAGACCCAGGTTTGATTCCTGAATCAGGAAGATCCCCTGGAGAAGGGAAAGGCTACCCACTCCAGTATTCTTGGGCTTCCCTGGTGGCTCAGCTGGTAAAGAATCTGCCTGCCATGTGGGAGACCTGGGTTCGATGCCTGGCTTGGGAAGATCCCCTGGAAAAGGGAAAGGCTCCCCACTCCAGGACTAGGGTGTGCCTCTGTGACACTGAATTCAAATAGAACTCAGAGAAAGGGTCCACCCAAACTATGCTAGGAAAACGTGCTGGGGAAAAGTGTTGGAAGAGAAATTTAAAAACAATGCTGTTGGTTAGATCAGACATGGTTGCTCAGATAAAACATGGCTGCTCAGATCAGA
The DNA here is from genome assembly GCA_006408615.1 of Connochaetes taurinus. Classification (NCBI taxonomy): domain Eukaryota; kingdom Metazoa; phylum Chordata; class Mammalia; order Artiodactyla; family Bovidae; genus Connochaetes; species Connochaetes taurinus. The sequence continues at coordinate 20,683 of SJXO01005668.1, forward strand.
CGTGGTTGCTCAGACGTGGCTGCTCAGATTAGACGTGGTTGCTCAGACCAGACATGGTTGCTCAGATAAGACGTGGCTGCTCAGATTAGACGTGGCTGCTCAGATCAGACATGGTTGCTCAGATCAGACGTGGTTGCTCAGATCAGACATGGTTGCTCAGACGTGGTTGCTTAGACCAGACATGGTTGCTCAGATAAGACATGGCTGCTCAGATTAGACATGGCTGCTCAGATTAGATGTGGCTGCTCAGACCAGACATGGTTGCTCAGATAAGACGTGGCTGCTCAGATTAGACGTGGCTGCTCAGATCAGACACGGCTGCTCAGATCAGACATGGTTGCTCAGATAAGACGTGGCTGCTCAGATCAGACGTGGCTGCTCAGATCAGACGTGGTTGCTCAGATAAGACGTGGCTGCTCAGATTAGAGGTGACTGCTCAGATCAGATATGGCTGCTCAGATCAGACGTGGCTGCTCAGATCAGAAGTGGTTGCTCAGATAAGACGTGGCTGCTCAGATTAGACGTGGCTGCTCAGATCAGACACGGTTGCTCAGATAAGACGTGGCTGCTCAGATCAGACACGGTTGCTCAGATTAGACACAGTTGCTCAGATGTGGTTGCTCAGACCAAACATGGTTGCCTAGATCAGACATGGCTGCATGGGGCTGAAGTCTTCCCATACCCACGGGACCCATGGAGGGGCAACAGAAAATCAAGGGCTCCAAATATGTCAGTATTTGAGGTGCTGTAGTGGATGGTTGCTCTGTGACCTCATTAATGAGGGCTGGGCAGGGTATTGTTGGCTAAGCTAGACCCCGAGACCCAAACGTTAGTGAACCTGGAAGGAGATCAAGGGACTCAACAAGGCCAGCTGAAGACTCCACGGGTCCAAACAGCCGTTCAAGCAGACGAATAGCCCAGACCACCAAGGTGACATGGCCGGCTGTCTGTTCAAGGTGGATGGAGCCTGCTGAAAACCTCGGGCAGGAAAACCTCGGAAAATGAGGTGAGAGGCTTGTACCATTGGAATGAGCCGTCATCCACACACCCAACCACTCACCATCCATTCATCTATTTATCCCTCCATTCCTCATCCATTCACTTATGCACCCATCCACAAATCCATCTAAGCCTCTAACCATCCATCCATCCACCCACCCAGCTACTCACCATCCATTCAGCTATTTATCCATCCATTTCTCATCCATTCACTGCTGCTGCTGCTGCTGCTGCTGAGTCGCTTCAGTCATGTCCGACTCTATGCGACCCCAGAGACGGAAGCCCACCAGGCTCCCCCGTCCCTGGGATTCTCCAGGCAAGAACACTGCAGTGGGTTGCCATTTCCTTCTCCAATGCATGAAAGTGGAAAGTGAAAGTGAAGTCGCTCAGTCATGCCTGACTCTTCGTGACCCCATGGACTGCAGCCCACCAGGCTCCTTCATCCATGGGATTCTCCAGGCAAGAACACTGGAGCGGGGTGCTATTGCCTTCTCCATTCACTTATGCACCCATCCACAAATCCATCTAAGCCTCTAACCATCCATCCATCCACCCACCCAGCTACTCACCATCCATTCAGCTATTTATCCATCCGTCCATTCATCCATGCATCCATTCATCATCCATTAACTTATGCACTCATCCACAAATCCATCTAACCATCCACCCACCCATCCAACCACTCACTATCCATTCAGCTATTTATCCATCCATCCATTCATCCATGCATCCATTCATCATCATTCACTCATGCGCCCATCTACAAATGCACAAATCCATCCATCAATCCATCCATCCCCTCACCCAACCACCCCCTCACCATCCATTCATCTACGTACCCATCGATTCATCTATTTATCCACCCGTTCATTCATCCATGCCTTCATTATCCATTCATTCATGCATCCACTCACCCATCCACTCACCATCCATTCATCTATTTATCCATCATTCATCATCCACTCACTTATGCATCCATCCACAAATCCATCTAAGCATCTAACCATCCATCCATCCCCCCACCCAGCCACCTACTCACCATCCATTCATCCATTTATGCATCCATTCACCATCCACTCACTTTTGCATCCATCTACAAATCCATCTAAGCATCTAACCATCCATCCATCCCCCCACCCACCCAGCTACTTACCATCCATTCAGCTATTTATCCATCCGTTCATTCATCCACACATCCATTCATCATCCATTAACTTATGCACTCATCCACAAATCCATCTAACCATCCATTCACTCATCCAACCACTCACCATCCATTCATCTATTTATCCATCATTCATCATCCACGCACTTTTGCATCCATCCACAAATCCACCTAAGCATCTAACCATCCATCCATCCACCCACCCAGCTACTCACCATCCATTCATCTATTTATCCATCCATTCATCCATCCATCCACCCATTCATCTATCCATTCACCATCCATTCACTTATGCACCCATCCACAAATCCATCTAACCATCCATCTATCCAACCACCTACCCAACCACTCACCATCCATTCATCCATTTATCCATCCATTCATCCATCCATCCATCCATTCATGATCCGTTCACTTGCACATCCATCTACAAATCCATCTAACCATCCATCCACCCCTCCGTCCATTCACCATCCACTCATCTACATATCCATTCACCACGCATCTCTCTATTCATTCACCCACTGATTCACCCAACCATCCATCCACTGATCCATCATCCATCCACTCGGCATTCATCTGCTAACCCATCCATCCGTCCATCCATTTAACAAGCAAGCATGATTCAGCCTTGGGGCCTCAAAGGCATAAAGGTGCAGTCCAGTCAGCAGAACTCCAGGCTCCCAGTCAAGGCTGAGGCTCCAAGAAGAAAGAGCCTGGAGACACAGGGGAAGGAGGTGAGGTTGAGCGACTCAGAGCCTAAGCTGTAGCAATCTCTTGCTGCAGAGGAATAAAGGATCACAAGGACCGGAACCGACCACCTCGTCGAGCTCAACTCAGCCTCCAGAGATGGGCACCAAGGCACCTCCTTCTCGGGCAGCCTCGTGGGAATGCGGAGAACATTTGACCTTCTCCACAAAGGTGTTGCTTCAGAAAGGGCTTCCTCCACGGGGAGCTTTCAAGCTCACTCATGCTTTTTCCAGGACTCATTGGAAAAGACCCTGAGGGTGGGAAAGACTGAGGACAAGCAGAGAAGAGGGCAACAGAGGATGAGATGGTTGGACAGCATCACTGATTCAATTGACATGAGTTCAAGCAAACTCCAGGAGACAGTGAAAACTCAGAGAGATAGTTACTGAGGGGAAAAATTAGCTCAGTGATTTGAGCTGTTAGGATGCAATCTGCGATCCAAAGCTCTCTGGAATGAGTAACTGCGAACCGTCAGGCTTGGATAAGGGCAGGGTTAGAAAGGGAGAAGAGATGTGTCTGGCTGACTCTCTTTGTCCATAAATGTTTATGTAGAAGGGGACAAGGAAATAAACTGTTTCTCACTTCGCAGGCGGCTCAGCAGGTAAAGAATCTGCCTGCCAAAAAGGAGATGAGGGTTCCTTCCCTGGGTCAGGAAGATCTCGTGAAGAAGCAAATGTCTATCTACTCCAGTATTCTTGCCTGGAGAATCCCATGGACAGAGGAGCTGGGCGGGCTACAGACTATGGGGTCGCAAAGAGCTGGACATGACTGAGTGACTGAGTGTGCACACATGTCAGGGGTGGGGGTGGGCTTCCCAGGTGGCTCACTGGTTAAGAATCTGCCTACCGAGGCAGGATGCGAGTTTGATCCCTGGGTGGGGAAGATGCCCTGGAGAAGGAAATGGCAACCCACTCCAGTGTTCCTGCCTGGAGAATCCCAGGGACAGAGGAGCCTGGCCGGCTCCAGTCCATGGGGTCACAAAAGAGCTGGACGTGACTTAGTGACTGAATGACCACACAGGCTAGGGAGAGTCTGAAAGACCTCCATCCATCTAGGAAAGGAAGCGAGAAACAGTAACAGCCTCTACCATGCTTCCTTCTAAAAACGGTGTTTCAGATGGGGCTATCGCCAGCCATCTTCGCCGTACAACCTTGATGGCACAAAGCATTTAAGGTTGCCTGAGAATTAAAGCAGTGATATCCACAGCTTCGTAGGTGCTCTGTGATGACCTGGTGGAGTGGGATGGAGGGGCGGGAGGGAGGCTCAAGAGGTGGGGGGTATATGTATACGTATGGCTGAATCACTGAGGAAGGCTTTCTATTAAAATAGTCCAACTCTCACAGACGTGTCCAAAATCACTGCAGATGGCGACTGCAACCATGAAATTAAAAGACGCTTGCTCCTTGGAAGAAAAGCTATCACCAACCTAGACAGCATATTAAAAAGCAGAGACTTTACGTTGCCAACAAAAGTTCGTCTAGTCAAGGCTATGGTTTTTCCAGTGGTCATGTATGGATGTGAGAGCTGGACCATTAAGAAAGCTGAGTGCTGAAGAATGGATGCTTTTGAACTGTGGTGTTGGAGAAGACTCTTGAGAGTCCCTTGGACTGCAAGGAGATTAAACCAGTCCATCCTAAAGGAGATCAGTCCTGAATAGTCATTGGAAGGACTGATACTGAAGCTGAAACTGCAATCCTTTGGGAAGAACTGACTCACTGGAAAAGACCCTGATGCTGGGAAAGATTGAAGGCAGGAGGAGAAGGGGACGACAGAGGACGAGATGGTTGGATGGCATCATTGACTCGAGTTGGTGATGGACAGGGAGGCCTGGCATGCTGCAGTCCACGGGGTTGCAAAGAGTCAGAAACAACTGAGCGACTGAACTGAACTGATCACTGAATCACTTTGCCCTACAGCAGAAACTAATGCAACATTGTAAATCAATTGTACTCCAATTAAAAAAAAAAAACACAAAACTGAAATCTATGCTCATCTCTCACTCCAGAGATGCAACCAGCCATCTGTTGAATGCAAACCAAGAGTCTGCCCAGAACTGCTTAATTGCAGAGCTGGGGAACACCCAAAAGTCTGATTAATGGAACCTGGCTCAGTTCTACTGCAGGCAGATGGAAACATGACTGAGACTTAATAAGCGGGAATCTGGTTAATCGTATTTTCCCGGGTTTGTAGAGAGACTGAGCTAATTAGAGAAGAAGCAGTCGGCTTCAGTGAACCCTGCCCAGAGTGTGTAGTGGACAATGGAACAGGCATCTAATGGGTGCTGGTAGGTGGTGGACACAACTCAACATCCTCAGAGTCTCATACTAACCAGAGGGTGAATTCCTAGGCAGGTTGATTAGAAGTCTGGAGTCCCTGAGGAGGAGGGGAGTGGGTGGAGAGGGGGAGGAGGAGGGGTCTGGGGATCTTGAAAAAGAGACAGGGTCGGAATTCTCAAGGAGGAGGAAAGGACAAACGTGTTTTTCTCTCTGCATTCCTTAGCCTACATTCCTTGGCATCACCAACTCGATGGACGTGAGTTTGAACAAACTCCAGGAGTTGGTGATGGACAGGGAGGCCTGGCGTGCTGCAGGCCATGGGGTCGCAAGGAGTCGGACACGGCTGAGCAGCGGAACTGAACTGAGCTTCCTTAGTCTTAGTCACATAAGTTTTCTTCTTTAACTGATGATTATACAACAAAACAGGGATTATATTGGAGAAGGCAATGGCACCCCACTCCAGTACTCTTGCCTGGAAAATCCCATGGACGGAGGAGCCCGGTGGGTTGTAGCCCATGGGGTCGCTAAGAGTCAGATACGACTGAGCGACTTCACTTTCACTTTTCACTTTCATGCATTGGAGAAGGAAATGGCAACCCACTCCAGTGTTCTTGCCTGGAGAATCCCAGGGGTGGGGAAGACTGGTGGGCTGCCATCTATGGGGTCGCACAGAGCCGGACATGACTGAAGCAACTTAGCAGCAGCAGGGATTATATAACAACAATGTATCCTGCTTGAGGACCGTTTCTCCTTCCTGAAAACCTTCTGACTAATCCTGTTATCTTAAAATGTATATTATTGGAGTGGGTCTGGTAAGATCTTTCTGTTGTTAAGTTTTAACCCTGCTACCTTAAAATGTAAATTGTGGGACTGGGTCTAGTAAGATCTTTACAACCTTGAGACATGCTTTTGATTTATTATGTAACCAATTCAAAAAGTATATAGCTCCCTTGCTTAGATTAGGGCGGGGGCACTCTGTCTCCCTTCTGATGTCTCTGTCAGAAGCTTTTTCTGACTCTTTTCACTGTAATAAAACTTCTGCCACACAAGAGCCCTTGAGTGGTCAAGTCTGGTCCCTGGTCCCAAAGCTAAATCTTCTTCGGAGATCACGAATCCAATACCATTCACTGCAACCAGAGGGGAGGCCCCGCCCACCGCAACCAGAGGGGAGGCCCCGCCCATCTCAACCACAGAGGAGGCCCCGCCCATCTCAACCACAGAGGAGGCCCCGCTCATCTCAACCACAGAGGAGGCCCCGCTCACTGCAGCCACAGAAAGCCCACACACAGCACCAAGGACGCAGCACAGACAAAAATAAATGTTTTTAAAAAACCACCAATTATAACAAATCTAGCCTTTTGGTGTGGGGTGTGTTTATAATGAAAGAGACAGTGCATGCTTCGTTGAAAGTGAAAGTCGCTCAGTCGTGTCTGACCCTTTGCGACCCCACGGATTACACAGTCCATGGGATTCTCCAGGCCAGAATACCGGAGAGGGTAGCCTTTCCCTTCTCCAAGGGATCTTCCCAACCCAGGGATCAAACCCAGCTCTCTTGCATTGCAGGCGGATTCTTTACCAGCTGAGCCACCAGGGAAGCCCTTGCATATGGGAGGTGTCTTCAAATTTGCTGTGAACCAAAACAGCTCTAAAACATAAAGTCTGTTTAAAAAATAAGTAACAAATGGCATTAAGGACAAAAAAAGGTTGCATAATATCATATATATTAGTATTTGTATATGTACAAATACTGTATCAATAATATCTATAATAGTATCTATAATATCTATATTATATGCATATATAATAGTATAGAATATAAATCTTATATAAATATATAGCATAGTACATACTGGGCTCTCTTGGTGGCTCAGCTGGTAAAGAATCTCCCTGCAATGTGGGAGACCTGGGTTCGATCCCTGAGTTGGGAAGATCCCCGCAGGAGGGCATGGCTACCCACTCCAGTACTCTTGCCTAGAGAACCCCGTGGACAGAGGAGCCTGGCGGGCTAGAGTCCATGGTGTCGCAAAGAGTCAGACACCACTGAGTAACTGAGGACAGCACAACGCATCGTGTACACCACTCTCACGGCAGGAAGTCAACAGGAATTAAAGAGCCTCTTGATGAGAGTGAAAGAGGAGAATGAAACAGCTGGCTTGAAATTCAACATTAAAAAACCAAAGATTGTGGCATCCAGTCCCATCACTTCATGGCAAATAGATGCGGAAACAGTGAGAGCAGTGACAGCTTTATATTTTGGAGCTCCCAAATCACTATGGATGGTGCCTGCAGCCACGAAATCAAAAGACGCTTGCTCGTTGGAAGACAAGCTACGACAAACCTAGACAGATTATTAAAAAGCAGAGACATCACTTTGCCAACAAAGGTCTGTCTAGTCAAAGTTACGGTTTTTCCAGTAGTCATGTATGGATGTGAGAGCTGGACCATGAAGAAGCCTGAGCTCCAAAGAACTGATGCTTTTGAACTGTGGTGTTGGAGAAGACTCTTGAGAGTCCCTTGGACTGCAAGGAGATCCAACCAGTCCATTCTAAAGGAGATCAGTCCTGGGTGTTCATTGGAAGGACTGATGCTGAAGCTGAAACTCCAATCCTTTGGCCACCTGATGCGAAGAACCGACTCACTGGGAAAGACCGTGATGCTGGGAAAGATTGAAGGCGGGAGGAGAAAGGGACGACAGAGGATGAGATGGTTGGATGGCATCACCGACTCGATGGACATGGGTTTGAGCAAGCTCCAGGAGATGGTGATGGACAGGGAGGCCTGGCGTGCTGCAGTCCATGGGGTCGCAGAGTTGGATACGGCTTAGTTGAACAACACTGAAGAACATCAAGTCCACCCCAGACTCCCTGACTATACTTCCTCCCATCCATCCCCATTAGCAACCATAAGTTCTTTCTCTGAGTCTGTGAGTCTGTTTCTCTTTTGTAAATAAGTTCCTTCGTACCATTTCTTTTTAGACTCTGCATACAAGTCATAGGAGCTCTGGGAGTCGGTGATGGACGGGGAGGCCCGGCGTGCTACAGTCCACGGGGTCACAAGGACTCGGACTCGACTGAACTAACTGACCGATACAATGTTTGTCTTTCTCTCTCTGACCTAGTTCCCTCAGCGTGACGATTTCCAGGTCCATCCACGTTGCTGCTGCTGCTGCTAAGTCGCTTCAGTCGTGTCCGACTCTGTGTGACCCCAGAGACGGCAGCCCACCAGGCTCCCCCGTCCCTGGGATTCTCCAGGCAAGAACACTGGAGTGGGTTGCCATTTCCTTCTCCAATGCATGAAAGTAAAAAATGAAAGTGAAGTCGCTCAGTTGTGTGACTCTTCGAGACCCCATAGACTGCAGCCCACCAGGCTCCTCTGTCCATGGGATTTTCCATCCACTTTGCTGCAGATCAAATGCCATTTTTTGTTTTTAAATGTGTGTGTCTTGAGTGTCTCTCAACTCCCGCCATCAGCATGGGGGCACAAGAGAGCCTTGTGAGCTTCCATGGCAACCGCAACCTGTCAGCTTCACTCAGCATCCTCGGGTCTCCCCGGGGAATGGCGGGGGGTCCATATCCATCAGCCACAAGAACCCGGCTGCCAAGGATGATTAACGGGCTGAGCATGCCAGCCTCCACGTAGCCAGGTCCTGCCAAGAACCATAAGGCAGAGCCTGAAGCAGGCAGACGTATCTGATCTGGCAAGAGACCATGGAGGACATTAAAATTAACCTTGGGCCACTCCCGGCAAGGATTAATTGCTTGTGACTGCGAGATTCCTGTCCATGCCCGAGGCTCGCAACCAGACAGGACACAGCACGCTCTGAGCTTTGGCCGATCCGTTCCCTCCATGGACGTTTGTGCAAATCTTGTTGGGTTTTTTTTTCTTTTTTTTTTTGTCTGCTCAACATGAAGGATCTTAGTTCCCTGACCTGGGTTCGCATCGACATCCCCTGCACTGCAAGGGGAAGTATTATTCACTGGACCACCAGTCAAGCTGCTGCAAATTTTTCCACGTGCAAGAAAAAGTAAGCTTCAAGTACACCTCCACTCATGTCCAACTCTCTGCAGCCCTGTGGACTGTAGCCCACCAGGCTCCTCTGTCCATGGGGTTCTCCTGGCAAGAATACTGGAGTGGGTTGCCATGCCCTCCTCCAGGGGATCTTCCTGACCCAGGGATTGAACCTGGGTCTCTTGGATTGCAAGGCACATTCTTTATCAACTGAGTCAGCAGGGAAGCCCACTCAATTCGTTAGGAAGGCCAAGAATGTAGCTCTGTTTGCAGGATCATGGAAGAAACGTCTATAGACTGTAGCCTACCAGGCTTTTCCGTCCATGGGATTTTCCAGGCAAGAGTACTGGAGTGGGATGCCATCGCCTTCTCCAGGAAATGCCAGCAAGACGCCAAACAGACACAAGATTGAAACAGATGTTTCTCCAAACGAGACGTACAGAGACGGACAACAGACACATGAAAAGATGCTCAACACTGCTCATGATAAGAAAAATGCCAATCAAGACTACAGGGAGGTATCAACTCCCACCAATCAGAACGGCTGTCATCAAAGTCTACAAACAGTAAATGCTGGAGAGGGTGTAGAAATGCCAGCAAGATGCCAAACAGACACAAGATTGAAACAGATGTTTCTCCAAACGAGACGTACAGAGACGGACAACAGACACATGAAAAGATGCTCAACACTGCTCATGATAAGAAAAATGCCAATCAAGACTACAGGGAGGTATCAACTCCCACCAATCAGAACGGCTGTCATCAAAGTCTACAAACAGTAAATGCTGGAGAGGGTGTGGAGAAAAGGGGTCCCCGCTGCACTTCTGGTGGGAATGGAGATTGGTGCAGCCCCTGTGGACAACATCACGGAGGGTCCTTAATTAAAAAATAGAGCAAGCATATGACCTGGCAATCCCACTCCTGGGCATGTATCCAGAGAGAAACATGGCCCCCCAAAGATGCACGCAGCCCAAACTTCACTGCAGCGCATTTACAACAGCCAGGACGTGGAAGCCACCTAGATGCCCATCGGCAGAGGAATGGATAACGAAGACGTGGGACATATATACAACGGACTGTCACTGAGCCACAAAAAAGAGTGAGATAAAATGCCAACTTCGGCATCATAGATGGAGCTCGAGGTTGCCACACTACGTGAAGTAAGTCGGACAGACAGAGGTAAATATCATATGATACCACTCATATGGGGAATCTGAAAAAAAGGATACAGATGAACTTATTCATGAAACAGAAATAGACTCATAGACATAGAGAACAAATTTATGATGAACCAAATTGGGGAAAGGAGGAAAGATAAGTTAGGAGCTTGGGACGAAAATGCACACACTTCTAGGTATGTAGTAGATAAACAGCAAGGACCTATGGACACAGGTCACAACTGACTCGCTTTGCTATACACCTGGAAGGAACACAATATTGTTCATCAACTGTGTGTGAGCTCATCCGCACAGTCGTGTCTGACTCTTTGCGACCCCATGGACTGTAGCCCACAAGGCTCCCCTGTCCATGGGGATTCTCTAGTCCAGAGTACTGCAGTGCGTTGCCATTTCCTTCTCCAGGGGATCTTCCCCACCCAGGGATCGAACCCACATCTCCTGCATTGCAGGCAGACTCTTTACCACCTGACCCACGGACAAGCCCAAGAATACTAGGGTGGGTAGCCTATCTCTTCTCCAGGGGATCTTCCTGACCCAGGGGTGGAACCCACGTCTCCCGCACGGCAGGTAGACTCTTTCCTGTCTGAGCCCCCAGGGAAGCCCTCATCAGCTATACACTCCAATATAAAAATTAAAAAAAAATTTTTCTAAAGATGCCAAATGAGGCAGTGGGGTGCTTTTTCGTATTTCGTTCAAGTGTGATTTCTGCCTAGCTTACGTCTGTCTCCTCCTCACCCTTCTCCTCCTGTTCACTTTCCGGGGCTCCGCTCCCATTTCTGGGTCCTGACTGCTTTGAAACTGTCAACTCGCTTTGCATCTGGGGGTCCTGAGGTTTCCGAACACCTCATGCAATGGATTCACTTGGAGAGCTGCTGGGTTTGCTGGGTTTTCAAATATCATTTATTTATTTATTGGCTGTACCATGTGGCTTGTGGGATCTTGCTTCCCAGACCAGGGATTGAACCGGAGCCCTTGGCAAATGAACTCGTGGAGTCCTCACCACTGGGCTTCCAGGGAAGTCCCACGTGGAGTCTTTTTTTTTTTTTGCTCCTCAGCTCTGAGTAGATATTCCCAGGAGGCTCAGCGGTAAAGAATCTGCCTGCCAAATCAAGAGACGCTAGGTTGGGTCCCTGGGTCGGGAAGATTCCCCTGGAGGAGGAATGGCGACCCACTCCAGTCTTCTTGTCTGCAGAATCTCATGGACAGAGGAGCCTGGCGGGCTACAGTCCATTGGGTTGCAAAGAGTCGGACACGAGTGAGCACACGTAGACACATCTTGAGTAGATAAAGGACTCCACCGAAGGACAGGAATCCAGCCATTTTCTAGTTGAATCTCTGGGCCTTCCCTGGTGGGGCAGCTGGTAAAGAATCCATCTGCAGTGTAGGAGACGTGGGTTCAATCCCTGAGTTGGGAAGATTCCCTGGAGAAGGAAATGCAACCCGCTCCAGTTTCCTTGCCTGGAGAATCCCATGGACAGAGGGGCCTGGTGGGCTGCAGTCCATGGGGGTCACAGAGTCAGGCACAGCTGAGCAACTAAGCACAGCACAGCACAGTTGAGCCTCCACGCTCTGCAGAGATGGAGAACTCTGCGCACTGCTTTGAGAAAGAACTGTGACCTTGAAAAAAATGAACGTTTTGTTGAAGAGCCTGGGGTGCGGGGGACGAGACAGATGTCAGCCAGCAGAGCTGGGCAGCCGCCCGGGTTGCAGACACGAGGGGGCTTAGGGGTGCCAAGCTCGGAGGGGATGGACTGCTTCTATTCTGACGTGGAATTTCTGAGCTCGCAGACCTGATTACTGAACGTGGAGTAAAAACCCTTTTCCGTTTTCTGCCTTTAACGTTAAGAGTGAGGGATGCTCAGTGAGGAAGAACTTCGCAAACACAGGCTGTGCTCTTCCCGTCTTTCTCTCCGGGTTTTCCATATGCCTCTGTTTTGGCTTTGCCAACAAAGGTCTGTCTAGTCAAAGCCACGGTTTTTCCAGGAGTCATGTATGGATGGATGTGAGAGTTGGACCATAAAGAAAGCTGAGCACCAAGGAGTGGATGCTTTTGAACTGTGGTGCTGGAGAAGACGCTTGAGAGTCCCTTGGACTGCAAGGAGATCCAACCAGTCCATCCTAAAGGAGATCGGTCCTGGGTGTTCATTGGAAGGAATGATGTTGAAGCTGAAACTCCAATACTCTGGCCACCTGATGTGAAAAGCTCACTCACTGGAAAAGACCCTGATGCTGGGAAAGATTGAAGGCGGGAGGAGAAGGGGAGGACAGAGGATGAGATGGTTGGATGGCATCACCGACTCGATGGACATGAGTTTGGGTGGACTCTGGGAGTTGGTGATGGACAGGGAGGCCTGACGTGCTGCAGTCTGTGGGGTCTCAAAGCGTCGGACGTGACTGAGCAAGTGGACGACAACATATACGTTGCAATGAATTTTTTCCGGCTTACTCTAGCTCAGGTAGGGTCAGTTCTCTATTACTGAGCACTGGCTTACACACTTTTTCCTGTAAAGTGCAGGAACAAAAGCCCATTGATTACACAAAGCGGTCTGCTGTCAGAGAAGCTCTCCACCGCTAGAAACAAACGTGCCCCAGGGACCTCCACTGTAAAGGGCACAGAAGCAAGTTCGCGGGTAAATATCCTAGAATGTCGCCGTGCTTCTGATTTCATCTCTGAGGTGTAAACCGAGGCTCTGGAACTTAGGCTGCGTTGCACAGAAAATTACAGTTTCTCCACAAGAATATAACATCCATCTCTCTAAGGGAACCATCCACACAGATGAAGGATTTCAGGACATTTCTGTTCGGAAATAACCGGGCTGGCTCGTTTCACTGTGGACATAAAACCCCTTTTCTTGGGAATTGCCTGGCAGAAAACTGCCTCATAGACCCAGAGGCTGTTGGCATACTTACGATATCTATTCTATTTCCCCCGGAACAGGGCTGTTCAATTTGTGTGCAAAAGTTCCCAAGACTCTGTGGGTACAACCAGACACTATCCATCTTGTTTATTATTTTTTTTAACTTAAAAAAAAGTTTTTTTCTTTAGTTTTTATTGTATATTGTAGTAAGGTTGATATTGGCGTTCCTGGGGGCTCAGTCGGTAAAGAATCTGCCTGCAATGCAGGAGACGCAGGTTCCATCCGTCGTTTGAGAAGATCCCCTGGAGGAGGGCGTGGCAACCCACCCCAGTGTTCTTGCCTGGAGAATCCCACGGACAGAGGAGCCTGGCGGGCTACAGTCCACGGGTCACAGAGTCGGATGGGATTAAGCAGCTAACACTTGAAGATCATAGTGGATTTACAACGATTCAATAGTTTCAGGAGTACAGCAAAGTCATTCAGTTACATATGTATCTATTCTTTTTCAAATTCTGTTCCCATTTAGGTTGTTACATAATATTGAACAGGGTTCTCTGTGCCGTACACTAGGTCGTTGTTAATAATCTTATATGGAATTGTGTGTGCATGTTAACCCCAAACTCCTTATCTGTTCCTCCCCCCAGGTTTCCCATTTGCTAACCATGAGGCTGTTTTCTGTGCCTGCAAGTCTGTTTCCGTTTTGTAAATAAGTTCCTTTACATAAAATGTCATCTGATTTCCCTGTTAACAGGTAACACTGGAGGACAATGGACGGGTTTGAATGTTTTTAAAAAAAAAAACAAACAAGGTGTAAGAAAGCCTTTATTCAAAATCAGGGATCATTTCAGAAATTCTCCTTTTTAAATCATTATTTTTGTAAAAACTTTTATTGACACAGCTGATTTGCATTGTTGTTAATTTCTGTTAATAAGCAAAGTGGCTGAGTTGTGTGTAGATTGGAAGGACTGGAATACATTCATATATTTCAATTTATATATATTGGAATATATATATATATTTCCTTTTTCAGGGAAACCCATACAAATATATATATATATATATCCCCTGGAGAAGGAAATGGCAACCCACTCCAGTATTGTTGCCTAGGAAATCCCACAGGCAATATATATACACATAAATATATATATATATATATTTCCTTTTTCAGGGAAACCCATAGAAAAAAATATATATATATCCCCTGGAGAAGGAAATGGCAAGCCACTCCAGTATTCTTGCCTAGGAAATCCCACAGGCAATATATATACACATAAATATATATATATATATTTCCTTTTTCAGGGAAACCCATAGAAAAAAATATATATATATCCCCTGGAGAAGGAAATGGCAAGCCACTCCAGTATTCTTGCCTAGGAAATCCCACAGGCAATATATATACACATAAATATATATATATATATTTCCTTTTTCAGGGAAACCCATAGAAAAAAATATATATATATCCCCTGGAGAAGGAAATGGCAAGCCACTCCAGTATTCTTGCCTAGGAAATCCCACAGGCAATATATATACACATAAATATATATATATATATTTCCTTTTTCAGGGAAACCCATAGAAAAAAATATATATATATCCCCTGGAGAAGGAAATGGCAAGCCACTCCAGTATTCTTGCCTAGGAAATCCCACAGGCAATATATATACACATAAATATATATATATATATTTCCTTTTTCAGGGAAACCCATAGAAAAAAATATATATATATCCCCTGGAGAAGGAAATGGCAAGCCACTCCAGTATTCTTGCCTAGGAAATCCCACAGGCAATATATATACACATAAATATATATATATATATTTCCTTTTTCAGGGAAACCCATAGAAAAAAATATATATATATCCCCTGGAGAAGGAAATGGCAAGCCACTCCAGTATTCTTGCCTAGGAAATCCCACAGGCAATATATATACACATAAATATATATATATATATTTCCTTTTTCAGGGAAACCCATAGAAAAAAATATATATATATCCCCTGGAGAAGGAAATGGCAAGCCACTCCAGTATTCTTGCCTAGGAAATCCCACAGGCAATATATATACACATAAATATATATATATATATTTCCTTTTTCAGGGAAACCCATAGAAAAAAATATATATATATCCCCTGGAGAAGGAAATGGCAAGCCACTCCAGTATTCTTGCCTAGGAAATCCCACAGGCAATATATATACACATAAATATATATATATATATTTCCTTTTTCAGGGAAACCCATAGAAAAAAATATATATATATCCCCTGGAGAAGGAAATGGCAAGCCACTCCAGTATTCTTGCCTAGGAAATCCCACAGGCAATATATATACACATAAATATATATATATATATTTCCTTTTTCAGGGAAACCCATAGAAAAAAATATATATATATCCCCTGGAGAAGGAAATGGCAAGCCACTCCAGTCTTCTTGCCCAGGAAACCCCACAGGCAGAGGAGCCTGGCGGACTACAGCGCACGTGGTGGCAAAGAGCTGGAGACGCCCGAGCGGCTAACACCTTCACTGCTTCTTCATGCTCTTCTCCACTGTGGCTCATCACGGGATACTGAAGGCAATTCCCTGAGCTCTGCAGTAGGCCCTTACTGTTTACCCATCGTATGTATAGTGCTGGTGGTGGTGATGGTGCTTTAGTCGCTAACTCGTGTCTGACTCTTGCGACCCTGGGGACTGGATCCCGCCAGGCTCCTCTGTCCATGGGACTGTCCAGGCAAGAATAGTGGAGTGGGTTGCCATTTCCTTCTCCGTCCTATATATAGTAGTTTGTGTCGCATTATTTTTTAAATTGAAGTAGCATTTACTCACAATGTAGAAATTCTTCTTTTAATGACTTCTCAAACAACCACACTAAGCAGAGAGATTTAAAAAAGAAAGAAAGAAAGCAAACAAAAAGCAAACAGGAAATCTTAATGCCCAAGGAAATGATGTGGGTCTGGTGTCTGACTGAACAGTGGAACATTCTTTGGTCCTTGGAGCTGAGAGGAGAAAGGTATACCTCCGCTGGCCTTGCAGCAAGCACGATAATGTGAGTCAGATACTTAAATGATCTACCTGTCTCTGTGACCCCATGGATTACAGCCCACCCTGCTCCTCCCTCATGGGATTCTCCAGGGCAGAACACCGCAGTGAGTACACATTCCCGTCTCCAGGGGACCTTCCCGACCCAGGGACTGAACCCCGGTCTCCCGCGCTGCAGCTGGATTCTTTACCAGCTGAGCCACCAGGGAAGCCGTCTATGTATCTATGATTTGTCTTTTCATTCATCTGTTATAAATAAATTATCTATCCATCTTTAGATAATATCTCTATCTATCCATCTATCATTTATTATTCATTTGTCTATCATCCAGCCCGCCATCTACCTGCCCATCCATCCATTTTATCCATCAGTCATCTATCCACCTTATCTATTTATCTAGAATTTATGTATCTTTATCCATCTAGCATTATCTAAGATCTATTCATCTATCTTCCATCTATGTATCTATCCATCCACCCATCTACCTGCCCATCCATCCACTGTATCCATCAATCACCTAATCACCTTATCTATTATCTATATATCTACATTATCTATATATCTATATCTATCTCTATATTTTCCATTCATTTATCTATTATCTAATCTATCATTATATTTATCTATCACTTATCTATCAATGTTTCTATCAACCTGCCTATCTATATTCATTTCTCTAATCATCTATCAATGCATCACCTATCAATCTTTATATCTATAATCTTACAGAAAAACCTGAACAAACTTTGCAGCCAACTCAATATCTATCATCTGTCCATCCATCTATCCATCCATCTATCTAATCTATCCAACCATCCACCCATCCGTCTATCCATCTATCTGTACATCTACCCATCCAGCTATCTAATCCATCCATCTATCCATTTATCCATCTATCTGTATCTATCTATCCATCCATCCATCTATCAATCTAATCCATCCATCCATTCATCTATCCTTTTATCTAATCCATCCATCTATTTATCCATCTATCTGTATCCATCTATCCATCCATCCATCTATCTATCCTTCCATCCACCCATCCATCCACGCATCCACCCACCCACCTAGCCATCCATCCATCTAATCCATCCATCCATCTATCCATGTATTTCCATCCATGCATCTATAACCATCTATCCATCCTTCCATCTATGTATATCCATCTACCCATCCATCCATCTATCCAACCATCCATCCATCCATCCATCTATAACCATCTATCCATCAATCCATGTATCTATATCCATCCACCAACCCCTCCATCCATCTAATCCATCCATCTATAACCATCTATTTATATCCATCTACCTAATCCATCCATCCATCTATGTATATCCATCTATCCATTCATCCATCTATCTAATCCATCCATCCAGTTATCCGTCTATCTATAACCATCTATCCATCAACCCATCTATCTATATCCATCCATCCATCTACCTATATCCATCTATCCACCCACCCATCCATCTGTCTATCCACCTATGTTTCTAACTCCAGTTGAGGTTCTCACCCAGAGATGACTTTGCCCCCAGGGGACATATGCCGACATCCAGAGACACTTCTGGTTGTCACACTTGGGGTCGGGGGGGGGGTTGTCCCCGGCACGTGGTGGATGGAGATCAGGGCTGCTGCTCCACACCCCAAGTGCATGAGACAACCCACAGACCAGGGCCATCCAGCCGCAGATGAGAGGCGGGGTGAGGCTGAGAAACCCAGGTCTAGAAGATGAAGCCATCTTACAAGATGCAATTTCTGATGCAGGAGCAGCAGGCTGGCAGACAGTCCGGCAGTCCGGGCTCCTGCACAGCACCACCTCGGCACCTGCCTGTCGGTCTCCCTCCGCTTAGCGTCACTCAGCCCTCCAGGGAACATACTGCTTGTCACGTTCCTGGGGACATCCAGCCGCAGATGAGAGGCGGGGTGAGGCTGAGAAACCCAGGTCTAGAAGATGAAGCCATCTTACAAGATGCAATTTCTGATGCAGGAGCAGCAGGCTGGCAGACAGTCCGGCAGTCCGGGCTCCTGCACAGCACCACCTCGGCACCTGCCTGTCGGTCTCCCTCCGCTTAGCGTCACTCAGCCCTCCAGGGAACATACTGCTTGTCACGTTCCTGGGGCTGGCTCACGGTCGTGTCTCATTCAACAGGGTCTTTCTAGGACCCTGACTTTTACCAAAATGCCACCATTCCCCTGATGCTGAGGAAGGCTTCAGGCAAAAGGAGAAGAGGGCGGCAGAGGATGAGATGTTTGGATGGCATCACTGACTCGATAGACATGATTTTGAGCAAACTCCAGGAGATGGTGAAGGACAGGGAGGCCTGGCATGCTGCAGCCCATGGGGCCTCAAAGAGCCCAACACGACTGAGCAACTGACCAACCAACCAGCAACCATTTCAAAATTCATCTCACAGATGACCTCAGGATGTAAGAAGCCTCTATTCCCCAGGGTTGAGAGGGAAACATCAGAGAGAGACAGAGATCTTAAGTGTTCCCCCAAGGAAATGGCAACCGACTCCAGTATTCTTCCCTGGAGAATCCCACGGACAGAGGAGGCTGGCAAGCTACAGTCCATGGGGTCACAGAGTCAGACAAGACTGAAGTGCCGTTGCACGCACATCCCGACCAGGCAGCCAAGAGAGCCGATGTGGAAAAGCCAGTGATGCAGGCAGAAAAAGATGATAAAGCTGCACAGGGGCACCCACACGCGGGCAAGCTTCCACCTACAGCTACCTCATCGACAACCCTCCTGTCTCATTCCAAGGAAATCATCTCTTTCTTCCTTTTCCTCCTCTGTGCTGAGGTTCATCCTTCACACGGAAAAACACACAGACCCAGGATGACTTGCAGAATTTCTGAAGGCCCTGGCTGGCATCTCCGCCCGGGGATGCTGGCTCGAAGCATCAATTACTAATGTGGTCTGTGGCACAGCCCTGGAGCCTGGGTGCGGGGAGGGGGGGCACTTGGAGTGCTCGGCGGGCAGCTGTGCCCTTGGCCGCAGGCTAACCCTCTCCACCCCCCTCGCCATCGGGCACTTTAAAGTCAGAAGCGAAGTCTCCCTGTGAAGGTAACTAAATTAATTTCCAAGGGACGGGCAGAGATCCCGGTGCAGCTGTTATTAAATGGGTAGGAATTTGAAATGAATAGCTGAGGAGAGAGAGGACTTGATTGGAAAGAGAGGGAGAGACCAGGTCAGCAAAGGGAGGTTCAGAGGAGGCGGAAAAAAAGAGAGAGAGAGAGACAGAGAGGAACCAGTTTGCAACATCCAACTGAATAAAGGTTGCAGTTGCCTCTGTGTGTGTGTGTGTGTGTGTGTGT
>SJXO01005668.1:41582-119242 GCA_006408615.1 Connochaetes taurinus
TGTGTGTGTGTGTGTGTGTGTGTTTTAACTGGAGGAGAATTGCTTTGCAATGTTTTGTTGCTTTCTGCTGCACAACAACGTAAGTCTGCCAAAGGCATACATAAGTCCCTTCCCTCTTGAATCCCCCTCAACTCCACTCCGCACATCATCCCTCATTATTTTAAAAATGCAAATCAAAAGCGCAATGAGCTATCTGCTCACAAAGGTCAGAATAGCCATCATCGAAAAACCTACAAACAATAAATGCTGGAGAGGGTGTGGAGAAAAGGGGCCCCTCCTACACTCTGGGTGTGAATGTAAATTGGTACAACCTCTGTGGAGAACAGTAGAGCTATTCCTTCAAAAACTAGTAATAAAATGACCACATGACCCAGCAATGCCACTCCTGGGGATACACCCTGGGGAAACCGTAATTCAAAAAGACACATGCACCCCAATGTCCATCTCAGCGCTATTCACAGTAGGTACGACTTGGAAAAAGACCCTGATGCTGGGAAAGATGGAGAGCAAAAGGAGAAGGAGGCGACAGACGACGAGATGGCTGGATGGCCTCACTGGCTCAACGGACATGAGTTTGAACAAACTCCGGGAGATGGTGAAGGACAGGGAAGCCTGGCGTGCTGCAGTCCGTGGAGTTGCAAGGAGTCGGACACGACTGTGCAGCTGAACAACCGTAAAGGACATGCAAGCAGTGTAGATGTCCACTGACGGAGGGATGGATAAAGAAGCTGTGGCCGATATATACAATGGAAGATCACTCGGCCATGAAAAAGGACCAGGGTTGCATCTGCTCTAGCGAGGTGGATGAACCCGTGTATGTTTTGACTGATTTCAACGCTGGGCTTCAGGAAGAGACAGCAAGAAGTCCAGAAGTCGTAGGAGATGTCCAGCGTCAGGGGAGACGGACAACTGCTTTTCCATGCTCAGCAAAGATGGGCATGGCGCGGGGTCAGTGAGTGCTGGGGCCCCACTGGAGCCGATGATGCCTACATAAGACACAGGGACTGTCCTTCAATTCTGCACGCGAGACGTCTGAAACAGGTCACGTGGGGCTACGATAGAGGTGTCGGCAGGACTTGGCGGGGAAGGATCTATTTCTGGGTCTCTTTCGGCTTCTGGAGTTGCGTCTGTGGTTCCTGGCTTCTTCCTCCAAAAAGTAGGGTACCGTCTTGAATTCTCCCTGCTGTCACCTGCTTGCTTGCCTCCCTGCCTATCTGATCCTCTTCCTCCCTCATATCAAAAACCTTTATGACTGAGGCTTCACTGGTGGCCCAGTGGTTAGGAATCCGCCTTCCACCGCAGCGGACGTGGGTTCGATACCTGGTCAGGGAGCTAAGATCTCATATGCCTCGGGGAAAATAAAGCCTGCCGCCAAGCAATGAAAGATCCCACATGCCAAACCAAGACCCAGGGCAGCCAAAAATAAAGACATTAAAAAAATTTTTAAAACCTTAATAAATATTAAAATTTAAAAAACCTTTATGATTACAGGGTTTCCCTGATGGCTTAGACGATAAAGAATCCGATTGCAATGTGGGAGACCTGGGTTTGATACCTGGGTAGGGAAGATCCCCTGTCGTTTAAGTCGCTAATTCTGACTCTTTTGCAACCCCAGGGACTGTAGCCCACCAGGCTCCTCTGTCCATGGGATTCTCCAGGCAAGAATACTGGAGTGGGTTGCTCTTTCCTTCTCCAGGGGATCTTCCCAACCCAAATAAAGCGAATCAGAGAAGAGAGCAAAAGCAGAAACAAAGGGAAACAGTCAATGGAGACCAAGGGCAATCAGCTCAGCCATTAAGCAAAGCCAAGGACCTCCCGTTCCTCGTCAAGGGCTGGACGTAATATTCTGAGCTGTGTCCTCTGAGCTGTATTGCAGACACTGAAGCCCCCAGGAGGTGGAAGAAGTTAACCGTGTGCCCTGCCCACCAGCACGGGGACCCCAGATGGCTGGAAGCAGAAGGTGGATGATGCTGGCTCCCGATGACATCACCACCAGCCAATCAGAAGATGGTCCAGCAGGTGATCACACACCCTGGCACCCTCTGCCTCATTCTGTCTTTAAAACAAAAAGCAATTCCCAGAAGATCTTCAGGGACCTTGAAATGAGCCTGAAATGAACTCTTCAGGGAGTTCAGGTCTCTGACCAAGCATGTCTGTCTACTTGGACCTATATGGGGTGCCTTGCAGAGAAACCCACCTCCCTCCGCCTCTCTCTCATTCCGCATCCTTCTTTACCTCTGTCTGCTTCTCTGAACAAAGGTCCATCTAGTCAAGGCTACAGTTTTTCCAGGAGTCATGTACGGATGTAAGAGTTGGACCGTAAAGAAAGGTGAGCGCTGAAGAATTGATGCTTTTGAACTGTGGTGTTGGAGAAGACTCTTGAGAGTCCCTTGGACTGCAAGGAGATCCAACCACTCCATGCTAAAGGAGATCAGTCCTGGGTGTTCTTTGGAAGGACTGATGCTGAAGCTGAAACTCCAGTACTCTGGCCATCTGATGAGAAGAACCGACTCATTGGAAAACACCCAGATGCTGGGAAAGATTGAGAGCAGGAGGAGAAGGGGACAACAGAGGATGAGATGGTTGGATGGCATCACCGACTCGATGGACATGCGTTTGGGGAAACTCTGGGAGATGGCGATGGACAGGGAAGCCTGGCGTGCTGCAGGCCATGGGGTTGCAAAGAGTCAGACATGACCGAGCGACTGAACTGAACTGAAACAAACTGTTTGTCTCTCTCTGTCTGCTTCTCTCTGTCTCCTTCCCTTTTCCTCCTCCTCTCCTGCCCACACAGGTCCAGAGTGGAGCTGGAGGTGGTACCACGACACCGCGATCCCAGAGAAGGCAAGCATGGCACTGCCGGTTGGCGCTGGCAGGACCCCTTGCCTGGATCCTCTTAACATCCCCAGTCTCTGTCCACGCCGTTGGGCTCGGTCCGTCCAGCTGCTGAAGCTGCGTCTTTGGGAGGGGTCCCCGCACCAGGCGGGCAGGCAGGCAGGTGTAGCGGGGGAAACGGATGTTCTGAGATGTACGTCCACCAGCTTCTCCCCCTTCCCAGACTCTTGACGGCTCTGAGAAAGGGCAGCCGGGGACACCTCTGCCTTACAAGTAAACAACGGAGCTCACGGGCTGAGGTGGATCTCAGCGGCTCTGTTATTTATTTATTTATCTTTTAATCTGGTCTGGAACACACGGATAACTCACTTGGAATTGTAATGTGCACCCCAGCTCTGCTGTTCTAAAAGCCAGTTGCACGCGGCTTCGAACGGTTTAGTCTTTGGAGCAGGGCCTCGGGGTCCACAAAGGAGCCTGATCTCCAGGGGACCCTGGCAATGTCTGGGGACATTGGGACACAGATACCCAGCATCTGGGGTGTTATCACGGTGGTGGGGCTCCCGGCGTGTGATGGGGAGTGGCCAGGGACGCTGCCCCATCCCCACGGTCCCCAGGATGCCCCACAGCAGAGAGTCCAGCCCCAGACGTCAGTAGGGCTGAGGCTGAGAAACCTTGATTTAGCTTAAGAGACGCAGTCTGTCTGTCTGCGTATCCATCACCGATCTCTTATCTATCCACCATTTACACCTATTTTTATTTTATTTTCACCCTTCCTTCTACCAGCGCCACCTGGGAAGCCCAGGAGATGCAGGTTCCATCCCCGGGTCGGGAAGATCCCCTGGAAATGGAAATGGCAACCCACTCCAGTGTTCTTGCCTGGAGAATCCCATGGACAGAGGAGCCTGGTGGGCTGCAGTCCATGGGGTTGCAAAGAGTCAGACACGACTGAGCAAGTAACACTTTCACTTTTTTTTATATTGTTTTTCTTTCAGTGATGTATCTATCACTTATTGAGTATATATCTATCATCTATCAGTTGCCTATTTATCATCTATTATTTTTCATTGTTCTTATCTATGTATTTGTCATTATCTATTTTCTTGTTTTTCTATCTATCTCTATCATCTATTTATCTAAAATGTCTGTTTATCCATCTGGGCTTCCCAGGTGGTGCTAGTGGAAAAAAAAACCCCGCCTGTCAATGCAGCAGACATGAGAGCCTCGGGTTCAATTCCTGGGTGGGGAAGATCCCCTGGAGGAGGGCATGGCAACCCACTCCAGTATTCTTGCCTGGAGGATCCCATGGACAGAGGAGCCTGGTGGGCTGCAGTCCATGGCGTTGCAAAGAGTCAGACACAACTGAGTAACTAACACAAAACTAACTTTGGTAAAGAATCTTTCTGCAATGCAGGAGATGCGGGTTCGATCCCTGAGTCTGGAAGACCCCCTGGAGGAGGAAATGGCAACCCACTCCAGTATTCTTGCCTGGGGTATCCCATGGACAGAGGAGCCTGGCGAGCTACAGTCCACGGGGTCACAAAGAGTCAGACATAACTGAGCAACTAACAATCACTTTGTTATATTCATGAACCAAATTGTGAAAAATCCAAAGTGCAGACATCTGGCCATTTGGTCCTGTTTCCTGGCCATGTCCTGACGTCCCTCTGCAGATGCGTGAACCTCTCAGACATGTCCATTTGCTGGTGTGACCCACTGGGGCTCCGGCCACTGCTTTCCAAGCGGAGAGTTGCCACCTGCACTGCCTGGCGATGCTTCAGTCTTTCCTTGAGAGATAATTTTGCATCTCTAACGTGACCACTTGCCATTTTCCTCAACACCCCAGGCAGGTCCTGAAAGCGAATCCCATGCTTCTGACAGCTTCTGGCATTCTCTGAATCACGGTGGACAGTTTCATAACTCCCTCCAGCCCTGCGGCCAGCACACCATCACTCATGCACTGCCTCTGAGGTCCTTCACCATCTCGGAAATAGATGGCTGCATTTAAAAAACCTGCACGGAAAGAATTTCAAAGACTGGCAGGAAATTATAGAACCCAACGGGGTCCGGGCTTCCCAGGAGGCTCAGCATGTTAAACAACCTGCCTGTCAACGCAGGAGAAGAGGGTACAATCCCCGGATCAGGAAGATCCCCTAGAGGAGGAAATAGCAACCCACTCTAGTGTTCTTGCCTGGAGAATCCCATGGACAGAGGAGCCTGGCGGGCTACGGTCCACGAGGTCACAGAGAGACTTAACTGAAGCGACCGAGCAACAGGGTCTGTTTCTTTCTATTATGAAGGTTGTTGGAAGTGTTCCTATTTTTGCTCCTTCCTCCCCTTCAGAGATGGAGTTTTGAAAGGAAGCAGGGTTTCCGCTGCAAGGGAGCATTAAAGCCTGCTTGCCTTTGCCAAGGACACCTTGCGTGCTTAGTCACTCCGTCGTGCTCGACTCTTGCGACCCCATGGACTGCAGCCCACCAGGCTCCTCTTGTCCATGGGATCCTCCAACAAGAATACTGGAGTGGGTTGCCATGCCCTTCTCCAGGGGATCTTCCTGACCTCGGGATAGAACCGAGGTCTCCCACATTGCGGGCAGGTTTTTACCACTGAACCACTAGGGAAGCCCACAAGTGACCATTTTATGTTTTCTTCCCCTCAGGATATCCTTGAATGAAAAATTCTCAATGCATCTACCCATCTGGCAGCATGGTAGACCAGAAGTCCCGAAGGGTCCTTGAAGGGCGATTTAAGCCTATTCTGGGTAAATGCATTCCTGAACTCACGACAGTAAAATGATTATTTGTAATTCTATGCACTTGGGGATTTTTAAAAACCCTTTTCAGTCACCCACGAGGGTAAAGAGGAACCAAGCAAATAAGAATGTATTTATGAGATGCAACCCAAGTGTCAGAAATGAGGACACTGACCCGAAATAAGAAAAGTCAAAAGTTAAGGGCAGGCATCAAACACAGGAAGTTCGACACCACCTCCTAAGAGGAAGGCTAAGAATTATAAAGAGAAAAGGGAAGAAATAGATGCAGTTGATATCACCAGAAGCTGTAAGTTAGCAATAAATGCAAAGAGTGCTAGAAGTTAGTGAACCTCAGAAAATGCTTCGTTGAAAGTGAAAGTCGCTCAGTCGTGTCCGACTCTTTGCGACCTCACGGACTATACAGTCCATGGAATTCTCCAGGCCAGAATACTGGAGTGGGTAGCCTTTCCCTTCTCCAGGGCATCTTCCCAACCCAGGGATCGAACCCCCGCATCGCAGGCGGATTCTTTACCAGCTCAGCCACCAGGGCAGCCTAAGAATACTGGAGCAGGTAGCCTATCCCTTCTCCAGGGGATCTTCCCAACCCAGGATTCAAACCAGGGTCTCCTGCATTGCAGGCGGATTCTTTACCAACTGAGCTATCAGGGAGGACCTAAAAACAAAGGTTGCTAAGGCGAGTTATAGTCCTGTGCCATGATTTGCTTCATTGAAGAGAGCCTCAGAGACTGGGGAGTTCTCAAGCTTTTTACTACGCATGCACACTCCCCTACCACACACGCAGAGACCCAGGACATTGTTATGTCTGGGATAGTGTTTGTGCCTTTGTGGCCTTTGTTAAACAAATCCCTAGGATAGCAGTACCCAGACAACACCACACACACAACTTCAACACATTTCTTGAATGACACATTTAGTGACTACGGAGCCTGGATGGAAAACCATGCCTGGCATGGATTTGCCCGTTAGCATCCCTCAGACAGAATGCGTAGGTCTCGCTGTCCATTCAGCAAACCCGGGTATAGACAGGGCACATGTTACAGCATCAGTTGATGGAAGAAGAGTCAGCAAGACAAACACCAAAAAGCTTAATGACGGCGCCCATTGTGAGACCTGATCCATCCTGAGGACCAGGCCACTTGGGAAACAGGCATGGCACTACCTCCCTGACCCATCCTGTGGGTCTTCTGAGAAGCTTCCCCAATCAGCCTCCCAAACCCTCCAGCCTCGGAGGAAGCCTGGTTCACCTGCTATTGTTGTATTTTCTAAAAGCCAAGGTGAGAGGTGTTTATGAAATAGACACCCTCAAAATTCAGTTGGTATCAAGACAGAGGAAGCTTCAACTGGGTCGCATTTGACACAGACCTGCTTTTGCAGAGCTCACTCCCATGAAAAGTGCCTCTTATCACATCCAGTACATCTCCAGTTTCTAGGCATTAGGAATTTACATCTTGGGGCTATTACTCATCCCACCCTAGACGGCTAGCTCCTGTAGGACAAGAGCTCTGTGGCACTCAACAGTGAGCTCCATCCAGGGTTTGCTCAGAGCCTGGCTGGGTAGCCTTACTCTACACACGGTTGCTGGAAGGATGGATGGATGGATGTGTGAGTGGATGGATGGATAGATTAATGGTTGATTTATGGATGGATGGATGGATGGGTGGGTGGATGGATGGAGAGACAGATGATGGATGGGTGGATGGATGGATGGATGAATGGATACATAGATGGATGGATGGGTGGATGGACGGATGGGTGGATAGACGGATGGATGAAGGATGGATAGATGAAAGGTTGGATGGATGAATGGACACACAGATGGACAGATGAGTAGATGGATGGGTGAATGGATACGTGGATGGATGGATAGATGGATGGGTGGATGGGTTGATGAAAGCATGGATGGGTGAATGGGTGAAAGGAAGGATGGATGAAGGATGGATGGATGAGGCGGCCATCCCCATTGGTGAACAGAACTCACTGATGCTGCATGGAAGGGATGAATGAGCAACCTTGCTGACAAACACACACGCTGTGGGTCCCCCTACCGAATCACAGTTTGCCCAGGGACGAAAGTTCCTCCATCCCGGTGTGTGTCCACACCACCCCCTCCCAGGTTCCCTGGACACCAGCGCCAGGCTCTAACCCAGAATCCCAGTGCTCATGATGCCTCAGATTCAGCCGTACTCACCCAGGGGTGCACAGGACTCTCCTGGTGCCGGACAGTGTCTCCGAGCTCTGAGGAATGTTCCACAGTCAGGTGTGGAGGGAACACGGTAACTTCTCCAGAACCTAGTTCTCTCTCTCCCCTGGTGAACAAGGGCTTCCTGGGTGGCTCAGGGGGAAAGAATCTGCCTGCCAATGCAGGAGACGTGGGTTAGATTTCCTAGGGTCAGGAAGATCCCCTGGAGAAGGGACTGGCTATCCACACTCCAGTATTCTTGCCTGAAGAATCCCATGGACAGAGGAGCCTGGAGGGCTACAGTCCACGGGGTTGCAAAGAGTCAGACACGACTGAGCAACTGAGTGTGCACGCCCGCCCAGGGGATGAATGACATAAGGGCAGTCGTGAGATGAGACGGGGCCATCTGAGGCCAGGGTTCTACATGGTTCCACTTGACACTGGAGCCTCTCTTTGCTCAAGGATTATGGAATGTCCCAGGGATTCTCAAGAGGTTCAGCAAGAACAAGAACTCAGCAAGCTTGTTCCCTCAGTGACAAAGGATGGCGGCTTGGCCAAGTTCCCCGCCCTGAGCCTGTACTTAGGAACCACCTTTGTGATGACGGGAAGAGTAGCTGGCGCTTGCAGACAATGACCTCAAGCCCTGCAATGAATCTCTGGTGACACACAAATCTCAAAGCCTGGGGTCTTCCTGTAAGTCAAGATTCTACTTCTTGGAACATCATTCCAGCTGTTCGGAATTAGATGAGGCACGTCTCCATCTTGGTTTCAACACAGGAAGTAATCCTAGTTCTCAAATAGGACAGTCACGGCTATAGGACTTGGCAGAATATCTGAGCAGTTTGGGGAGGTGCCAGCGTTCAGGGCTGAAAGCTGCATCTCAGTGGGTCTCAAACTTGTCTGAGCAAGACGATGGCTTGAGGAGGTCTAATAAGTGCTGACGCCCCAAGGGATGAGTTTGGGAATTCTGTTGAAGGTGAGGCTGAGCATTAATTGTTTTCAGAGGCTCCCCTAGTGTGCAGCCAAAACCCACCAGCCTTACCAGACCTTATCATCATACAGTCGCCAAGTTCTGTCCAACTCTTTGTGACTCCATGGACTGCAACACGCCAGGCTTCCCTATCCCTCACTATCTCCTGGAGCTTGCCCAAGTTCCTGTCCGCTGAATCGGAGAGGCCATCCAACCCTCTCATCCTCTGTCACCCTCTTCTCCTCCTGCCCTCAATCTTTCCCAGCATCAGGATCTTTCCCAATGAGTCGGCTCTTCACATCAGGTGGCCAAAGGATTAGAGCTTCAGCTTCAGTCCTTCCAATGAGTATTCAGGGCTGGACCTTGGGGACAGTCTTCACCACCCAGGACAGGCGCGAGCACATGGATACTTTGATGGTGGAGAGGACGTGCTGAAGGTGGGGGTGTCCTTCTTGGCTGTAGACTTGCTTCTCTTTCTTGAGGCTGGAAGGAATGTGAGCAAAAAAGCATTTGCAGTTTTGGTGCAAAATGAAACTGAGGATTCCTTGTTTTCACATCATTAAGAACTTCAAGATGGTGGTCACAGGGCATTGAGGCAATAGAGATTCTTATGAACCCAGGGTCCTGTGTAGCTACATGGGTCAGTCAACCAGGAAAGCAACTCTGATTATGTATACAAGAAGCTGTGATCTCCGTGGTTTTCCAGGTCATCAGAGAAGGAAGGAATGTTTTCTGAGTTTTCAAGCCTTCTGGTTCATGCAGGATGTAGTGGGTGGAATACTGTCTACCAAAAATTATGAGCACGTCTTAATCCCTATTATTGGTGGATATGATTGTTGGCAAAGGGCTCTTGGCAGATGTAACTAAGGAGGGATCTTGAGCTGAACAGATCATTCTTGACTATCCAGATAGAAGTGAAGGGTCTGAGATGAGGTTCCTCCTGGATGGGGGAGGCCCTAAACCCAGGCACAGGGTCTTTATAAGACACAGAAGGGGAGAGACATGGACATGGAGGAGAAGCCACGCAGAGACGGAGGCAGAGACGGGAGGGAGGTGGTCACCAGCCCAGGGACGGACGCCTGGAGCCCCCAGAAGCCGGAAGAGGCAGGGAGGACCCTCCCCTGGAGCCTCTGGACAGAGCTTAGCCTTGGGACACCATGACAATTTGAGGACCATCTCCAGGGCTGGGGGAGGATGGATGTCTGTTGATTTTAGCCACCCATTTGCGGTCCTTAGATACAGCTGCCCCAGGACCCTCGTGTAGACAGCACAAGATTGAGCTGGGTGAATCAGCAGGGTCATCCACTGGGACCACGGGGCCCCATCACACAGAGATCCAAGCGATGAGTCACTGGGACCCACCAATCGTCTTGTGGGTTCACACGGTGATTGTCACTTCTGCAGCAGGGAAGAAGGAAGTCGGGAACCTCTGACCCTTGGCTTCCACGGTCTCTATGACCTCTGCCTGCTCTCTTCCTGGTGCTGGTCCCTGGTCCCCGGGAGACTCCTTGTCACGCCACGGCTCTCCTGGGGAGGGTGTCAGGATGTCTCTTAGGCAAGTAGATGTCCTGCAGAGGCAGGGCACCTAGAGAAGTCTC
Source organism: Connochaetes taurinus (assembly GCA_006408615.1). NCBI lineage: Eukaryota > Metazoa > Chordata > Mammalia > Artiodactyla > Bovidae > Connochaetes > Connochaetes taurinus. The sequence goes on from SJXO01005668.1 coordinate 51,935, forward strand.
TGGCTTGTTCCTTTCAGGCCACCATGTGGATAGTCCTGTGAGCTGATGTCTCATCTCTGCCAATCACAGCCGCACACACGGGTGAGACGGCGAGGACCTCAAATGCACATGTCCTCGTCTCCTGCTCATTTACACTAACACCTCCTGGTCTGGCGACACCGAATCCATTGCATCTCGTTCATCTGTAATGAAAACACGGTCTCTGGGGTTAGACACACCTCAGGGTCCCACCCAAGGGCCACCAGGACCTTGAAACGAGGTCAGACTGAGTCTTCAGGGGGCAATTTCCCACCCACTTGATGGATTTACAATTCTCCCCATGGCGCACAGGGGGACGACACCTGGTGTCCACATACTACGGACCTTGGATAAATCTGACCATCCCCACTTTTTGTAAATAAAGTTTTATTAGAACACAACCACACATGTTAGCATTGTGTCTGTAGCTCCTTGTGNCACCTCAGGGTCCCACCCAAGGGCCACCAGGACCTTGAAACGAGGTCAGACATTGAGTCTTCAGGGGGCAATTTCCCACCCACTTGATGGATTTACAATTCTCCCCATGGTGCACAGGGGGACGACACCTGGTGTCCACATACTACGGACCTTGGATAAATCTGACCGTCCCCCCTTTTTGTAAATAAAGTTTTATTAGAACACAGCTGCACACGCTAGCATTGTGTCTGTAGCTCATTGTGTGTTGTGTGGAAGAGCTGAAGAGTTGTAAGAGAAAACATATAGCCCTGCCATGGGAAGATATTTATTAACTGGTCATTTACGTAAAAAGTTGGCTCTCCTGGAATGCTATCTATCTGAATATCATCACTCATCGTATCTATCTATCCATCCATCATATCTACCCATTCACCCACCCATCTATCATCTGTATCATCCATCCACCCAACCACAACATCTATCATCAACCCTGAATATCTGTCTATCCATCCATCCATCCTGTCTCCCTGTCTGTCCATCCATCTGTCCATCCATCCATCCATCATGTCTATCATCAATCTTGAATATCTATCATATCTATCTGTCTATGCAACCATCATATCTATCCATCCATCCATCCATCCATTCATCCATCACACCTATTATCAATCCTGAATATCTATCCATCCATCCATTCATCCATCACACCTATCATCAATCCTGAATATCTATCCATCCATCCATCCATCCATCCATCACACCTATCATCAATCCTGACTATCTATCCATCCATTCTATATATCTATCTATCCATTCATCTTATCTACCTATCCAGCCATCCATCATATCTCTGTCAATCCATCATATCTATCCATCCATCCATCACAGCTCTCTATCATCAATCCTGAATATCTATCCATCCATCCTATCTGTCTGTCCATCCATCCATCCATCAATCCATCCATCCATCCATGTCTATTGTCAGTCCTGAATATCATATCTGTCTACCCAACCATCATATCTACCCATCCATCCATCCATGTATCCATCATACCTATCATCAATCCTGAATATCTATTTATCCATCTGTTCTATCCATTTATCTATCCAACCGTCATATCTACCCATCCATCCATCACACCTATAATGCTAACATCTATTTATCCATCCATTCTATCCACATACCTATCCAACCATCACATGTATCTAGTCATCCATCTACCCTTCATGTCTAGCAATCCTGAATATCTATCACATCTCTCTGTCTATCCAACCATCATATCTATCCATCCATTACACCTATCATCAATCCAGAATACCTATCCATGCATTCTATCTATATATCTATCTACCTAACCATCTTATCTATCCATCCATCCATCTATCCATCTGTCATCTCCATCATAAATCCTGAATATCTATTGTATCTATCCATCCATCTAGCATATCTATCTACCCAACCATCATATCTATCCATTCATTACACCTATCATCAATCCGGAACACCTATCCATCCATTCTATCTATATATTTATCTATCCAACTATCTTATCTAGCCATCCATCCATCTAGCATATCCATCTATCCTGAATATCTATCAATCAGTTGGTGTATCAGTCTGCCTATCTCTGTCATGTATCTATCTTTCTATCCATCTCTTTCCATCCATGATTCTATATGTCTACCTAAATATCATCTAGCCAGCATCTATCTACCTATCCATCTGTCTGGATATCATGCCTAATATACATCTATCTATCTACCTATCCATCTGTATACCTAAACCATAACATCCAGGTACCTGATACTCTTTTAGAACAGAGAGCTGAATGAATAATAAACAGATAAGCCGATGAGTAAACGATCTCCGTGAAAGGCTCTTGCACTATACCTTAGAGCACAGATCTCTAGACTCTTTTCCTGTCTTTTGCTTCTAAAGAGAAGCAGAGCTACCGAGGAGAGGTGGAAGCAAAACCCCCATGGGCATGCCATCCTCCAGGCAGATGGCGACAAGCAGACGGGAATGAAAACGCACACCTCCCAGGAGGGCACCATTCATGGCGGTGTTCCCATACCAGGGGCCATGTGTGTGATAAGGACGTTGTGAGTTTCCGGGGAGTGTCATGACAGCTGTGTCCCGTGACTCAAAGCTGTGCCGGGGACCCCTGTGGGAGCTGTGGGAGCTTCCTCCTGTCCAGTGCGAGCAGGCGAAAGGCATTGCCACACAACCGACACCGTGTGCCCAGAAGACCCATCACCAGAAATAAGGTTTGGGCAGCGTCCCTGCAGCCCCATCCACGCTGAAGAGCCAGGTATTAAACAGCAAGACACAGCTCCAGCATCTTTGCTTAGAAGCAGATTTGTTTCAAGTTGAACACCTTCGCCGAGAAACGCGCCCTGCCCCCAGAGGCAGGAGACTGAGAGAGAATCCATTCTTGGTTGTCTTGAGTATTCCCAAGTGAGAGCTGTGGTGTTCCTTCATGGTTTCATTAAATGAATAAACACTTTGTCCCAGAAAAGTGAACCCTCCTTCACTGTTGGTGAGAATGGGAATCGTGCACACGCTACGGAGAACAGGATGGAGGTTTCGCAAAAAAAATTAAACAGAAGAGTTGCCGTATGAGCTAGCAATCCCACTTCTGGCTGTATATCCTGAAAAGAGGAAAACTCTGACTTGAATAGGTACACGGACCCCACTGATCACACCAGCACCATTTACAACAGCCAAAACAGGGAAGCAACCTCAGTACCCATCGACAAGTGAATGGGTCAGAAAGACGCGGTACACACACACAGTGCAATAGTGCTCGGCCATGAAAAGGAATAAAATAATGGCATTTACAGCGACAGGGAAGAACCTAGAGATTCTCACACTAAGTGAAGTAAATCAGACCCAGAAAGGCAAGTACCCTATGATACTCACTTATATGCAAAATCTAAAAAAAAAAAAAAAAAAAATGACGCAAATGAATTTATTTACGAAACAGAAGTAGACTCACAGACATAGAGATCAGACTGGTGGTTGGCAAAGAGGAGAAGGTGGGGAAGGAATACATCAGGAATTTGGAATTAACACATGCAGACTACTGTATCCGTACCGCACAGGGACTTATATTCAATGTCTCATAATAACCAATAATGGGAAAGAATCTGAAAAAGAATATGTGTGTATATATAGGGTTGGGCAAAAAGTTCCCTTGGGTTTTTTTTATGACATCTTCAGTTCAGTCCAGTCACTCTGTCGTGTCCGACTCTTTGTGACCCGATGGACTGCAGCACACCAGGCTTCCCTGTCCATCACCAACTCCAGGAGCTTGCTCAGACTCATGTCCATCAAGTCAGTGATGCCATCCAACCAGTTGGTGATGCCATCTAACCATAACATCTTTGTTTGCTCAAACAAACGTTCTGGCCCACCCAAGGTATTTATAACTGAATTACTTTGCTGTACACCTGAAAACTAACACCATATTGCAAATTAAGTATAGTTTAAAAAAATAAACTCCATTCCGGAAGCACACTCCATCCATCTTATACTTGTGAACTATAAACCCAACTCTGGAAGAGCTGCTGGTTGCAACCCCAATGCCTAGTGTGCTAGAAGCCCGATGTCAGGTTTGGGGCCTCCATAGGGTTTCATTTGTCGAGGGAATATGGCTAGCTAACCAGTGGTCACTGGTCTTGAAATCCAGGGTGCGGTCTGGCAGGAAACACATACAGTCATTTTGCTAGCATCCCACGTGTCTGAACTCTCCACGCTAGACTCTGAGAATCCAAGAGTCGTTCTCAGAGACAGGATCGAGCCTTCCTTGACCTGACTGGTGGGCATGGGTCCAGGCAAGAGCCCACCACCCTGTATGAGATGTTCATACAAGTCAACAACTGTGTGAGTTTCTCGTATCAAATCACGATCGTGGTGTTGGTGTTTTGTTTGTCTTTTTAGTTTCTGTGTCTGACTCTTTGCAACCCCATTGTAGCCCAGCAGGCTCCTCTGTTCATGGGGATTCTCCAGGCAAGAAGACTGGAGTGGGTTGCCATTCCCTTCTCCAGCGGATCTTCCTGACTCAGGGATTGAACCCCAGTCTTCTACAATGGCAGAGAGCTTCTGAGCCATCATGGAAGCCTTTTGGTGTTTTTTAAAAAACTGAAATTTAGACTCAGCTTCTTTTATAATTTCTTTTTTTTTTTTTCCACATTAAAAAAAAATTGTTTTTGGCTGGACCACATAGCATGTGGGATCTTAGTTCCCTGACCAGAGATCAAACCTGTACCCCTATCACTGGAAGCCTGGAGTCTGAACCACTGGACCAGCAGGGAAGTCCATTGTCTCTCACTTCTGCAGATGCAGGGCTGAGCTCCCTGCAGAGGCTCCAGGGGAGGGTCTTCCCATCTCTTCCAGCTTCTGGGGGCTCCAGGCGTCCATCCCTGGCCTGGTGGCCGCCTGCCTCCCGTCTCTGCCTCCATCTCCACGTGGCTTCTCCTCTGTGTCCATGTCTCTCCTCTTCTGAGTCTTATAAGGACCCTGTCATTGGGTTTAGGGCCACCCCCATCCAGGAGGACCTCATCTCAGACCCTTCACTTCACCACGTCTGCAGAGAGCCTATATTCACAGAAGGTCCCACTTCTAGGCTCCACCCATCAGAACCCATCCTTCTGGAATGTTTTCAGGCTAACACAGCCTTCTCATTGATTGGCTTAAAATCATAAGAATCCATCCTCTCCCAGTCCTGACAACCAACCGTCCATCGTCCCCCAGTCCTGGAGACCAGACGTCTGAGGTCAAGGGGTCCCAGGGCTGAGCTCCCTCCAGAGTCTCCAAGGGAGGGTCCTTTCCACCTCTTCCAGCTTCTGGGGGCTCCAAGCGTCCATCCTTGGGCTGGTGTCTGCCTCCCTCGCGTCTCTGCCTCCATAGTCCAGTGGCTTCTCCTCTGTGTCCATGTCGCTCCTCTTCTGAGTCTTATAAGGACCCTGTCATTGGGTTTAGGGCCACCCCCATCCAGGAGGACCTCATCTCAGACCCTTCACTTCACCACGTCTGCAGAGAGCCTATATTCACAGAAGGTCCCACTTCTAGGCTCCACCCATCAGAACCCATCCTTCTGGAATGTTTTCAGGCTAACACAGCCTTCTCATTGATTGGCTTAAAATCATAAGAATCCATCCTCTCCCAGTCCTGACAACCAACCGTCCATCGTCCCCCAGTCCTGGAGACCAGACGTCTGAGGTCAAGGGGTCCCAGGGCTGAGCTCCCTCCAGAGTCTCCAAGGGAGGGTCCTTTCCACCTCTTCCAGCTTCTGGGGGCTCCAAGCGTCCATCCTTGGGCTGGTGTCTGCCTCCCTCGCGTCTCTGCCTCCATAGTCCCATAACCCCCTCCTCTTCCGTAATCAAATCTCCTCTACCTATCTCTGATAAACAACCTCACGAGCACATTGGTAAGCAAGAACAACGTCCTATCTGAAGACCTTCATTATTATTGGCAGTGATTCTTGTCCCAAATACGAACACGTCTATGCGTTCCCAGGTGGCAAAGTGGTAAAGAATCTGCCTGCCAATGCAAGAGACATAAGAGACTGGGTTAAATCTCTGTGCCGGGAAGGCCCCCTGGAGGAGATGGCAACCCACTCTAGTATTGTTGCCCGGAGACTCCCAATGGACAGAGGAGCCTGGGGGGCTACAGTCCAGGGGATCGCAAAGAGTCAGACAGGACTGAGCAACTGAAAAATGACGACGACATTCTGGCTTGAAGGATAACCCACGTCCTGTGGTATAACCCATCCTCCAGGAGAGGGACACGCCCATATTAACAGATGACGAACGGAAGGGCAGAGAGCAGGAGAGAGGTTTCGTGTGCCCACTGAAGGGTGAGTGGACTGCAAAGCTGCCATTCTGCGACTGAGACCCTAAAAGGTGGTGGAGGTGGTCCACATGCCCACATCCTGTCCACATCTGGGTCCTAGAGAGCCCCACGGGGACTGGTGTTCCGGGCTCCCCTGGTATCATGTGTCCTACAGAATTACCTACCTCTTAGGAGACAGTCTTTCCATGAGTCATGGGGTGAGACCCCCGGTGGGAGCCCTGGGGGCCACAGGTTAGCCCCCAGGAGCCGGTCCTCCTGAAGACAATGCAGGGTCACATGACCCTTGGTCAAGACAGTAAAGAAGGAAAGCTCAAAGCATCTCCCTTTCTGGGAGCCAGGAATCAGAGACACATCTCTGGCACGGTTTGTGTGTGAGTCAGATGGGGACACAGGACATCCTCGAAGCTACCAGACTTCCCTTGAAAGTGCCTGTTTCACCCGAAATGTGTCTACCCTGGGGTCCCACGGTGCCTCTGTGCTTAATAAGGAAGGAACACTGCCCATGAGGCTTGCAGGATTTAATGACCCAGAACACCCAGTACAACTGGACACTTAGCAGGGAATCACAGGATTCATGGCTGAGAACCACACCAGCTCAGGGGTCCACTCAGTGTTCCTCTTTTCTTTGAGTTTCCACCCTGGTCTTGATGGGAGACCCTGGGGGGATACAGAGCCCAGAGGGTCGGGGGGATGAGGGTGACAGAGAGATGTGGTCCAGCAGAAACACACCTGCGAGGGCGGCACAGACCGTGGTGTTCCCCATTGGACCACGGTCTTCCTGGCGGGCTGCTACCCACCGAAGGTCTCCCGGGTCACGACGGGAAACCCTGGGGGGATACAGAGCCTGGAGGGTCGGGGGGATGAGGGTGATGGAGAGATGTGGTCCAACACGAACAGACCTGCGAGGGCGGCACAGACCGTGGTGTTCCCTGGGTCGGACCACAGTCTTCCCGGCAGCCTGCTACTCGCCGAACGTCTCCTGGGTCACGTCGGTGATGCCTGTCAACTGGCAGCTTCTGGCCCAGAGCTGCCGCTGAAGCTCCGGGTCGTACGTGGCCTCCAGAGACCGCGTCTCCCTCTCGTTGTAGAGATAGCGGCCACCGAGACCTTCTAGGGCCGGGGTGACGGCAGCATAGACGGAGGTCCAGGCTCCCTCATCTGGGGTCTGCGGGGAGAAGAAACACAGAGGAAGATGCTGTCAGAGCAGGGACACGGGGTCTCGGGAGCCCACAGACATCGAGAGGGAGACACAGGGCCCCTTCCTGGGGGCCCATCGACTCATCAACTCAAGCCTGGCCAAGGCTGGGGGAGCTGGCATTCTGTGACCTCGCAATGGTGCACCCTTGTGGGTTGTGTTTCCACATTGTTCTCATGCATTCCCACACACACGTGCAAATAGCCTGTACGTGTTACATGTTACCTGTACGTGTTACACCCCCATTGCTCTGGACGACCAAAGGAAGCAGACTCTAAAGAGAAGGCTGGATACATCTCAAGAGAGCGGAGCTCTGTGGCTGCAATAAAAAAGGTCTTTCTCATGGACGTGACTCACTGCAGGGGCGAGACAAAGTGTGGGTTCTGGGCACAAACCCTGAGTTTAAATACTCAAGTCTCCAGTTCTTTTCTTTTAAATTCATTTTACTGAAGTATAATTGATTTATGAGGCTTCCCAGGTGGTACTAGTGGTAAAGAACCTGCCTGTCGATGCAGGAGACTGTAAGAGATGCGGGAGGCTGTAAGAGACGCAGGTTCGATCCCTGGGTTGGGAAGATCCTCTGCAGTGGGCATGGCTACCCACTCCAGTCGGCTGCACCCATTCCCATACCCTTGCCTGGAGAATCCCACAGACAGAGGAGCCTGGGAAGTTACAGTCCGTGGGGTCGCAAGGAGTCGGACCCACCTGAAGCAACTTAGCACGCGTGCAGAGTTGATTTACAACGTTGGGTTGATTCCTGCCATGCAGCGCAGGCTCTATGAGACCAGAAAGCCAGCTCACTGGGTCAAAGCAGATGGCGGTTCAGCCTCGGGGTTGAATGCGTGCTATCTAACAATTTTGGAGGAAATGTTCAGACAGCAGAGAGGTTCTTGCTTTCCAAGCAGGGGAGGAGATACGGTATGAGAACTGGAAAGTCTGAAAAGGAGCTTAAAAGGAATTAGAGAGACGGGAGAAAAGTGGACGCTGGGTGGAAGGCAGAAGGTTGGAATGTAACACATGCTGAGCTTCTGGGCTTAGGGCTCGTGCCTGGGCGTGATCACTGGATTAGAAGTCGTGTCCAATTCTTTGTGACCCTGCGGACTGTAGCCCACCAGGCTCCTCCGTCCAGGGGATTCTCCAGGCAAGAATACTGGAGTGGGTTGCCATTTCCTCCTCCAGGGGATCTTCCCGACTCAGGGATTGAACCTGCATCTCCTTCCTATATTAGAAGGCAGATTCTAATGGCTCCCGCTGAGCCACCTAGGAATCAAGAAAACTCCCTTATCTTATTGTCAAGGTAATGGTCGTTCTGGAGCTTGTCACTTAAACTTTGGAAAATCCACTCAACTCGGCCTACCCTGGTCCTACTCGTGTGCCTCTAAGAGTCTGTCTTTGGAAGTATCACCAGAAACAGATTCAGGCCAGGAGAAAACCTCATAGTCACATTTTCTAGACAGAGATAGGCTCAGAACATCTCCTGGGTAGTCATAGTGACATATATCATGCTGTTCTTGGTCAGATGGATTGCCAGGGAGCACTGCACCTCCACAGCGAAAACATGGTTAGATCAGCTCCTGGAGTGAGCCTGCTTCCTAAGTCGGTCATTCTCCAGGCTGAGATCCCAGGGGTCTGTGCCCAGAACCCCCACTTTGTCTCACCCCTGGAGTGAGTCATCTCCACGAGAAAGACCCTCTTTAATGTAGCTACAGGGCTCCACTGTCTTGAAAGGCATCCAGTCTTATCTTTAGAGGCTGCCTCCTTTGGGTCGTCCAGTGGACATTGTCTGGGGAGGAAGAGGTCCACTTCCCCTACACCTTGAGAATCCTCTTATCTGGGTAACAGTCCTTGTGATTGGCATGTCCAATGGAACACAAGGACAGCTGTTTTTGGAGATGGTGCCTGTGATGTGCTGGACATGAACTTGGGATGCGCACTTTGCCAGAAACTCAGTACAGTCAGGAGGGATGAGATGTCATGGGATTCTGTCTGTTGATGTGACTCCCAAGCACAAACATACTACACCCTCATGCATACAGACTCACATATACCCCGGCACAGACATTCACGGGCACACACTCACACCCACGCACACACCAATATTCACATGCTCACACACTCACATGTACACACACATCCATGCACACAAATGCATGTATATGGACACACAAATATTCACAGGCACACACTCACATGCACACACATGCATATGGACTCACAAATATACACATGAACAGAAAGACATACTCAGTGCACACACACCCAAGTACCCACATGTATTCACATGCACACACACTCACAGCACACACCCCCATGCACACAAATGCATTTATGAGCACAGGCACACACACCCACACACATTCACATGGATACACATAAGCCAGGCACATAAATATTTATATGTACATTCACATGCACACACTCACAGGCACACAAACCCATAAGCACACAAATGTATTTATATGGACGCACAAATGTTCACACAGACACACAAATATCCACATGCACCACACACACTCACATGCACACACACCCATGCACACAAATGCACTTATATGCAGACACACACCCAGGCACACACATTCACATGGATACACATACCCTCAGGCACACACATGCATTTACACAGATGTACACACACCCATGCACACAAATGCACTTACATACACCCAGGCAGACACACGCATTTATATGGATACACAAATATTCACAGGCACACACACACACACACACACACACACACACACACACATTCACACACATACCTTCACACGCACACATTCCCCCAGGCACATACATGCATTTTCACACACGTGCAACTATTCATATGCACACACATACAAAACACACAAGCATTTACATGCAGACACACACATTCACATTTACACACATATAACTCCAGGAGTTGGTAATGGACAGGGAGGCCCGGTGTGCTGCAGTTCATGGGTTGCAAACAGTCAGACACGACTGAGCGACTGAATTGAACTGAGCTGATGCCCTCATGTGCACACATTCACACACACATATGCATATCCTTGCATGCACACACAACATTCACCCAAGGTGGTCTTGACTATCCAGAGAGTTCTCTGACATAGAAAAGGGAAATTTTTTTGAAAAGGAGCCATTCTCGGCGCTCACACATCTCGTGGAGGATTAATCACATCCACTTATCCCACTTAAGCACATGATAGATGCCGGGCTAAAAACAGCCACCCTCGATCACCTACAGAACATTTCCAGGCCTCAGGCGGATGACAGAGAGGAAGGAAATGTGATTTCATTTGTAATGTTTTAATTCCCAAATGTTTTGACAGCTCATGAAACGGACGGTTTTATGCATTTCTTCTTCCCCGCGTCCGACGTCACAGTCCTAAGCCTCAGCTATGAGGATCGTGACACATCACGCCTGCCTGAAAGGGAAGAGGTCTGAGACGCTGAGAGTCACCCATGTTTCCATAAAGAAGGCAGAATGCTGATGAATTAATACTTTTGAATTGTAGTGCTGGAGCTGGAGAAGACTCTTGAGAGACCCTTGGACTGCAAGGAAATCCAACCAGTCCCTCCTAAAGGAAATCAGTCCTGAATATTCATTGGAAGGACTGATGCTGAAGCTGAAACTCCAATACTTCGGCCATCTGATTCGAAGAACTGACTCATTGGAAAAGACCTTGATGCTGGGAAAGATTGAAGGCGGGAGGAGAAGGGGGTGACAGAGGATGAGATGGCTGGATGGCATCACCGACTCAATGGACACGAATTTCAGCAAATTCCAGGAGATGGTGAAGGACAGGGAAGCCTGGCGTGCTGCAACCCATGGGGTTGCCAAGAGCCAGACATGACTGAGCAACTTTAAGACAATAACAGTATTTTCGTGGCCCCGAATACCAAGAAAGATAGTTTAGATAAGAGCTCCCGGGCACCTGGAGCTCACAACAGGAAGGGGCATTGGGTCAATGGCTGGGTACATGCACATGGAAAAAAGAAACCAAAATAAAAAGCAAAGAGAGCAGAGGGTGGGATTGAAACTGTGCTCAACAGAGCTGGGAGCTGTGTGCTGCAGAGAAAGATGAATGTGTTATAATTACATAATTACACAGCCCTTTGCAGGGTTGGAAACGCTTTCCCACATATTATGTCAGTGCCGCTCACCACAATCTTAGCACATGCCATTATCCAGAATTAAGAAATTACAAAGATGAGGGGCAGAGTAGAGGGAGGGCAGGGAGTGGGAGGGTGCACAGGATGGCCAACCCTCCCCCACCATCCTCCTGAATCAGGATGGGCATGTCCCCCTGACAAGCCCCTTGCATCTCTGCCGGAATCCCTGAAAGCTGCACTTTCTGTGTGTTCCTCTGAGTTGCGGACACACACTCTCAGCAGCCCAGCTGGCACTGGAGGTGGACACCCCATGGACACACCTCAGGGTCAAACCATCTTTCCTTCTCATCTGCCTGGTACCCTATTTCCCAGACAGGTGCCAACACACAGCCTGGTGTTCCTGCATCAGAAACCCCAAATGACTCCTGAGACGTCCTTGTTTCACCTTCCAAGGTCAATAAGACAAGACATTATGATGTGCTCTCTGGAATGGTCTTTTTTTTTTTTCATACTTATCTATTTGGTCTTCCCCATGGCTCAGTGCTAAAGAATCACCTGTCAATGCAGGAGACTTCCCTGGGTCAGGAAGATGCCCTTGAGAAAGAAATGGCAACCCACTCCAGTGTTCTTGCCTGGAAAATCCCATGGATAGATGAGCCTGCTGGGCGACAGTCCATGGGTCACACAGAGTTGGACACGACTGAGTGCCTGAGTGCATGGACGCCTGTGTGTGTGCATACACACACATTTATTTATTTATCTGCGCCAGATCTTACTTGTGGCATGGGACATCTTTCGTTGTGGCACATGAATTAGGCTGTGGTATGTAAAATCTAGGAGAAGGCAATGGCACCCCACTCCAGTACTGTTGCCTGGAAAATCCCATGGACAGAAGAGCTTCGTAGGCTGCAGTCCATGGGGTCGTGGAGAGATGGACGCGACTGAGCGACTTCACTTTGACTTTTCACTTTCATGCACTGGAGATGGAAATGGCAACCCACTCCAGTGTTTTTGCCTGGAGAATCCCAGGGATGGGGGAGCCTGGTGGGCTGCCGTCTATGGGGTCGCACAGAGTCAGACACGACTAAAGTGACTTAGCAGCAGCAGCAGCAGCAGCAGCATGTGAAATCTAATTCTCTGACCAGGGATTGAACTCAGGCCCTCTGCATTGGGAGCGTGGAATCTTAGCCACTGGACCACCAGGGAAGTCCTGGAGTCGTCTTCAAAACTATCTCCTTCTATCTCTCTCCACAACTTCAATGGTCTCTAACCAGACCCTGGGTTCACTGCCTATGGATCATGCCCTCTGGTCCATGGGACGCTCTGTGGGCTGTGGTCCATGGGATGCTCTGTGGGCTGTGGTCCATGGGATGTTCTGTAGAGTGTGGTCCATGGGATGCTCTGTGGGCTGTGGCCCATGGGATGCTCAGTGGGCTGTGGTCCATGGGATGTTCTGTAGAGTGTGGTCCATGGGATTCTGTGTAGGCTGTGGTCCATGGGATGCTCTGTGGGCTATGACCCATGGATGCTCTGTGGGCTGTGTTTCATGGGATGCTATGTGGGCTGTGACCCATGGATGCTCTGTGGGCTGTGTTTCATGGGATGCTATGTGGGCTGTGACCCATGGATGCTCTGTGGGCTGTGGTCCATGGGATGCTCTGTGGGCTGTGGCCCATGGGATGCTCTGTGGGCTCTGGTCCATGGGATGCTCTGTGGGCTGTGGTCCATGGGATGCTCCAGAGGCTGGAAGCATCTGATTCTACATCAGTGTTGGCATGAGTATGTGGCATCCCTGGATAGGGTGCAGCCCAAAAATCTAAGCCAGTCACTGCAAGTGGGCAATGACAAGTTTGTGCTCTCTCATGTCCAGACTGGAGCTGGAACCAGGTGTCCTGAGGAGACTGGAGAAGGGGGGGAGACCAGATCATTATCAGGGGGTCTGCGGTTTAGATGGGGACCCCAATGAGAAGGGGGCAGTCACAGTATGACCACCCCCATCTTGAGCTATTTCTGCATCACCAATGGTCTGAGCCTAACTCAGGCTCCTTGGACCCTTGGATTGTTCTTCAGTTGTGTCTGACTCCTTGTGACCCCATGGGCTGCAGCACGCCAGGCTTCCCTGTCCTTCACCGTCTCCCGGAGTTTGCTCAATCTCCTGTCCATTGAGTTGATGGTGCCATCCAACCACCTCACGTGTTGCCCCCTTCTCCTCCCGCCTTCAATCTTTCCCAGTATCGGGGTCTTTTCCAATGAGTTGGCTCTTCACACGAGGTGGCCAATGTATTGGAGCTTCAGCATCAGTCCTTCCAGCAAACATTCATGCTTGATCTCCTTTAGGATGGACGGGTTGGATCTCCTTGCAGTCCAAGGGACTCTCAAGAGTCTTCCCCAGCACCACAGTTTGAAAATATCAAATCTTCGGTGCTCAGCCTCCTTTGTGGCCCAAGCTCAACCTTCAGCTCTGCTCTGAGGGCCACACTGTCTGCGTTCTGCCCTCAACACAAGCGCAGATCATTACTGCCATATTCCTCCTCTTACAGCTTGAGAGAATGGCTAGGAAACAACAGAGTCAGGAGCAGGGGAGTTCCTGGTACAATCATGGGGCATGCCTGCTCCACGCCTCATTAACTGTCTTCAGAGCCCTGTGCAGAGGGTGTGCGTGAGACGTCACCCAGCTGCAGGCAGTGATTGATGGAACGGTCTAGATTCGCTCGTGGAAATAACCATTTAAGGCCTTCCCTGGCGGCTCGGTGGTAAAGAATCCACCTGGCAATGCAGGATATTCATGTTCCATCCCCGGTCTGGGAAGATCCCAGATGCCACAGAGCAACTAAGCCACCGCAACTACTGAACCTGTGTCTCGGAGCCTGTGCTCGGCAGTAACAGAAGGCACCACCTTGAGAAGCCCTCAAGCACCGCAGCTGGAGAGTTACCCCGCTCTGTGCAGCTGCAGAAAAGACCACACAGGCATGAAGACCCAGCGCGGCCCATAAATAAAGAAAACTACTTTTAAAAAACTAATTAAGCGTCTCATCTTCATAAATGTATCAACCTATCATTTTTTTTTATGTTGCAAACTCGCAAAGATGTGAAGGTGCGTTCCATCAGCCTCAGGCGTGAGTGACACAGCAGCTCGCCCTCCGTCTACTACTGCTGACAGTTCTTCAGCCGTGCCATCTCCCACCGCCTCTCCCTGCTCGGTCACTAACTCTTCTTGCCTGATTCCGTCGATGCCAGCCTGTGTGCCAGCTGTTGCCCTGGACGACTGTCGTTCTCATGGTGCCGTACTGTAAGACTGACAGTGTTTGTCTTGTGTTTGTTTTCTGTGTATTCTTTGTGTGAAGAGTACTATAAAGCTAAGACAGTACAGAACTATCCAGCCAATTGGGCTAGTTGGGTACCCAGGCTAACTCTGTTGGACTCACAAATAGGACTTAGGCACATGCTCCTGGAATGGAGCTCGTTTGTACGTAGGGGACTGACTAAAAAGAATGTCACTAAATGATGTAAGTACGGAAGTAAGGGAAGTCGCTCAGTCATGTCCAACTCTTTGCGACCCCGTGGACTGTAGCCTACCAGGCTCCTCCGTGCATGGGATTCTCCAGGCAAGAGTACTGGAGTGGGTTGCCATTTCCTTCTCCAGGGGTTCTTCCCGACCCAGGGATCAAACCCAGGTCTTCCGCATTGGAGGCAGACACTTTAACCTCTGAGCCACCGGGGAAGCGTAAAGGGACACAAACACACGTCAATCCTACAGACTCCCCCTCACCGTCCAGGGATCAAGGGCACACCCTTTTGAGAATTCACACAAGTCATACAAATATGCGTGCATCTGAGGAAATAATTCGTATAATATATGGTTGCGTGCGTGCTCAGGTGAGTCTGACTCTCTATGTGACCCCATAGACTGTGGCCCACCAGGCTCCTCTGTCCACGGGATTCTCCAGGCAAGAATAATAGAGTGGGTTGCCATTTCCTTCTCCAGGGGATCTCCCCAACTTAGCGGTTAAACCCAAGTCTCCTGCATTGGCTGGTGGATTTTTTATCACTGTGCCACCTGCAAAGCCCCTTTTCCATGTACACATGTATGTTTATGCGTGTGTCTCTAGATACAGATACAGATAAATATTAGTATATCTATTTTTTGGTTTTTCCATCTGCAGAATATTTTCCTATGTTCTAATATCATTGGTTATGACTCTCCAATATTACTGCTTTGTATCTTCTTGAAACAGAAAATACAGTGGAAAAGAGTATCAGCAACATGCATGAAAGACACGAATTAGCAGTCAGAATAAACAAACAGGGGTGAATCCAAAAAAGAAAGCCTAATATTTACAACTTATGACCAACCTAGATAGCATGTTGAAAAGCAGAGACATTACTTTGCCGACTAAGGTCCGTCTAGTCAAGGCTATGGATTTTCCTGTGGTCATGTATGGATGTGAGAGTTGGACTCTAAAGAAAGCTGAGCGCAGAAGAACGGATGCTTTTGAACTGCAGTGTTGGAGAAGACTCTTGAGAGTCCCTTGGACTGCAAGGAGATCCAACCAGTCCATTCTGAAGGAGATCAGCCCTGGGATTTCTTTGGAAGGAATGATGCTAAAGCTGAAACTCCAGTACTTTGGCCACCTCATGCAAAGAGTTGACTCATTGGAAAAGACTCTGCTGCTGAGAGGGATTAGGGGCAGGAGGAGAAGGGGACGACCGAGGATGAGATGGCTGGATGGCATCACTGACTCAATGGGTGTGAGTGTGAGTGAACTCTGGGAGTTGGTGAGGGACAGGGAGGCCTGGCGTGCTGCGATTCATGGGGTCGCAAAGAGTCGGACATGACTGAGCGACTGAACTGAACTGAACTGAATATTTACAACAGCCACATCGATGGAAACAACCTGGATATCTACCGGCAGATGAATGGATAAAGAAGATGTGGTGCCACGAAAAAGAATGAGATCGTGCCATTTGCACCAAGATAGACGGATACAGAGATTGTTATAATATGTAAGGTAAGCCAGACAGAGAAAGACAAATACCATACAATATCACATATACGTGGGATCTTAAAAAAGAAAGGGTACAAATGAACATTTTTACAAAACAGAAATAGTCGCAGACACAGAAAACAAACTAACAGTTACTTGGGGGTAAAGGAGCGTGGGATGAATTGGGAGATGGAAACTGACATAAACACACTAGGGTACGTAAGATGGATAACTACAAAGGTCCTGCTGTGCGGCACAGGGAACTCCACTCAATATTCCGGAACGATCTAGATGGCCAGACAGTCTAAAGAGAGAGTGGATACACGCATATTCATAAACGGTTCACCTTGTCATACTCTTACTAACACAACTCTGTAAATCAACTTACAGCTCCAACATTGTAATAAATACATAAAATTTTATTAAAAAAAAAAAAAAGAGGAAGGCTAAACATCACCAACTCACTGGACATGAGTGTAAGCAAACTCCAGGAGACAGTGAAGGACAGGGAAGCCTGGCGTGCTGCGATTCCTTAGGGTCACAATGAGTCGGACACGGCTTAGTGACCAAACAACGAGAAAAACAGACACCCCCTAAACAAAAGGGGAAACGTGACCACCAGACGTTTCCAAAAAGGCAATGTTCAGATGCCAAGTAACCCCACGGAGAGTACTGAACCACAGGATGTTTCGGAAAATGCTAATTAAAACACAGCTAACCCCGTTTCCTGCTCCAGGATGCAAGCGCCCAGCAGTTGACTCCAGTTGGCAAAGACTAAATAGGCCCATGCTTAACATGCGTAAAGAAGTTGCAAAGCATCTGGAAACAGTGAGACTTTATTCTCTTGGGCTCCAAAATCCCTGCAGATGGTGGCTGCAGCCATGAAATTAAAAGACGCTTGCTCCTTGGAAGGAAAGCTATGATCAACCTAGACAGCATATTAAAAACAGACATTACTTTCTCAAAAAGGTCCGTCTAGTCAAGGCTATGGTTTTTCCAGTAGTCACGTATGGATGTGAGAGTTGGACTATAAAGAAGGCTGAGTGCCAAAGAATTGATGCTTTGGAACTGTGAGAAGACTCTTGGGAGTCCCTTGGACTGCAAGGATATCCAACTAGTCCATCCTAAAGGAAATCCGTCCTGAATATTCATTGGAAGGAGCGATGCTGAAGCTGAAACTCCAATCCTTTGGCCACTTGATAGGAAGAACTGTCTCATTTGAAAAGACCCTGATGCTGGGAAAGATTGAAGGCAAGAGGAGAAGGGGATGACAGAGGATGAGGTGGTTGGATGGCATCAGTGACTTTAAATGGACATGAGTTTGAGAAAGCTCTGCGAGTTGGTGAAGGACAGGGAAGCCTGGCATGCTGCCGTCCATGGGGTCGCAGAGAGTCGGACACGACTGAGCGAATGAAAACCAAAATCATGTTGAATTCTCAGCACTGAGACTGTGCGCTGGAAAAACGGTCTTTTAAAACCAAACGGAATTCCCAGGAAGCGCTGACATCGGAGGCCCTTCTAGTCTTATAATGCCACCGCCTTTGATGTTCCCAACAGAAAGTGAGACATGGCGGTCTGCGGAAGACCGAACCTGCAGGAACAGCAAAAAACCAGAAAGAACCCACGCGTTCTTACCCCAGAGAAAGGATGTGCACCACGTCATAGGTGCGGGTGGAGGGCTTCACAGGAACAGCAGTGAATAATGTCCTCTGAGAAACCTCAGCGTGGGCAGCTCTCAACACTTAATGCCACGTGCTGGGTGATAAACTGTGACCTCCCCCAAGAGACACATCTAAGTGTGTGAATGCGTGCGCAACGAGTCGATTCAGCAGTGTCTGACTCTTTGCGACCCCATGCACTGTAGCCCCGCCAGGCTCCTCTGTCCATGGGACTCTCCAGGCAAGAACACTGGAGTGGGGTTGCCATGCCCTCCTCCAGGGGACCTTCCAGATTCAGGGATGAACCCCTGTCTCCTGCACTGTAGGCGGAGCCACCTGGGGAAGCCCCAAAATACCAGGCATAGGTGATGAATTCAATCTCCAGCCCCCTTCTCCCTGGAGGTCAGAGGGTTAAGACTGAAAAGTCCCACCCTTTAATGGCCAGTCGGTTGCCTCGGCAATCAGCCCCAACCCTAGGGCAAGTCCCAAAGGTCACACATTTACATAACAAGGGGAGTCTTTCAGGATCTCAGCACTTGGGAAATTCCAAGGGTTTTAGGAGGGCTGAGCCAGAAAAGGGGACCAAAAAAAAAAAAAAAAACCCAAATACATACATTTATGATAGACTACAGTATCGCAAGCATCAAGAAAGAGGTGGGCAAAATGAAAGATGGCTTACTTTCAGACAGAGGACAGCAGCATCTGAAATCTCGACGTTCCCTAAAGTAAGTTGAAAACTTCCCCTCCCGTTAGATTTGTTCAGATGAGATGATTATAGTATAGTCATATACATATTACTATATTACTATTGGAGAAGGAAATGGCAACCCACTCCAGTGTTCTTGCCTGGAGAATCCCAGGGACGGGGGAGCCTGGTGGGCTGCCGTCTGTGTATGGGGTCGCAGAGTCGGACATGACTGACGTGACTCAGCAGCAGCTTATTACTATAATCATATAATCGTACAGTCATATATACTTATAAGTAAGTGTACTGATACTTATATAGTCATATAACATATTATACCATATTATAGTCATGTAAGCATAGGATAGTATACTATAGTTAAAGCTATGCTTTTTCCCGTAGTCATGTATGGATATGAGAGTTGCACCACAAAGCAGGCTGAGAACCAAAGAATTGATGCTTTTGAACTGTGGTGTTGGAGAAGACTCTTGAGAGTCCCTTGGACTGCAAGGAGATCCAACCAGTCCATCCTAAAGGAGATCAGTCCTGAATATTCACTGGAAGGACTGATGCTGAAGCTGAAACTCCAATCCTTTGGCCAGCTGATGCAAAGAGCTGACTCACTGGAAAAGACCCTGATGCTGGGAAAGATTGAAGGCAGGAGGAGAAGGGATGACAGAGGATGAGACGGTTGGATGGCATCACCGACTCAATGGACATGAGTTTGGGTGAACTCCGGGAGTTGGTGATGGACAGGGAGGCCTGGTGTGCTGCAGCCCATGGGGTTGCAAAGAGTCGGAGATGACTGAGCGACTGAACAAGATGTAACCACCCCTAAACATAGAGAAATATGAGCAAATGATTAAGCAGAAGGAGACCTCGTCATCTTACAAGGGGTTTTTTTCCCTATTTGTAAAAATCATCTAAAAGGTGGTTTAGAAATATAATCTGGTCCGTTGAGAAGCGCTCGACTCAAAAAAATAAATGCACAATGTGAGAACTGGCAGTTAAGCTTTATTTCAGGCAAAATGAGGACTGCAGGCCAGCAGACAGCACTTGAGATAGCTTTGAGAGACTGCTCCAAAGAGCCAAGAGGGGAAGGTCGGTATATAAGTGATTCCGTTGAAGGGCAAGTGCGTGCAATCCAACACCTATTATTTTACAAAATGTTTCTGCTCGTCGCGGGGAGCGGTCACCCCCGTGCCGGGCTTTCCAGTGCTTTTCTAGATATGAGGAGATGAAATAATCGGGCTCATGACATGGGCTCCTGAGAATACCCAGCCCTCTGAAGACCTGTCCTGCCAGTCTTTCCCGGATCACAGATGCCTCCTGCCTGCTGTCCACGCGGAGCCCCTTTCAGGGAATGTGGAAGGTCTGCAGCTATCGCAGCGCTTGACTGAATCCTTGTAGAGGCGGACAGAAGATGCCCATGGCAACTGCCAGTGTGTTGTTGACAAAGGGTAAAGACAAAGAGACTGGGGCTTCCCTGGCGGCTCAGCGGTAAAGAATCCGCCTGCAGTGTGAGAGACCCAGGTTCCATCCCTGGGTCGGGAAGATCCCCTGGGGAAGGACATGGCAACCCACTCCAGTAGTTTTGCCTGGAGAATCCCCATGGACAGAGGAGCCTGGCGGGCTACAGTGCACGGGGTCACAAAGAGTCGGACATGACGTAGCACAGTACCGACGTCTCATTCACAAGAAGAAATGAGATTTCGAATGGAACCAGAGGGGGGAACCGGGTGACACAGGAGAGGTGGGTTTTGCTGTCCCGGTGATGTACATGTGATACAGCTGCGGCTGGCTGCTTGCTGGGGACACTCGCCTCTGCTCGTTCACATCTGCCAGAATCTGAGTTCCGTGGGGGGTCCCGGAATTCCGGACCGAGGGGAACCCGGAGGCGGAGGACTGGAGACAGTCATGGTTATTGACAGCGTCCACCCCGGCCCTCCAGAGCTCTGACCATCACGGTTGCTAATCTCCGAGATCCCACAGAGAGGACGAAATGAATTCTGTGCACCTGCCAAGACTGTGGAGGTGGGTGATTTACCCGACTCCCCTCGGGGAGTCAGCACCTCCCACGGAAAAGATCACGGCTAGAGGAGGGATGCAATTCCAGCAAGAAGCCAGATGACTGTGCAGCAAAGACACAATCTCACTGGTAACAGCAGCAAACATGGAAAGTTACACAAACTGCATATGGGCTGGGGACACCGTTCTACACGCACATCAGCAGACGTGTGTTCTGGGAGGTTGGGGTCCACGTTTTCCATGTCTGGGTCCTTTAGCTAGGGGCTGCCCTGGGGGCTCAGACTATACAGAATCCACCTGCAATGCAGGAGACCTGGGCTCGATCCCTGGGTGGGGAAGATCCCCTGGACGAGAGCACGGCAGCCCACTCCAGTATTCCTGCCTGGAGAATCCCACAGACAGAGGAGCCTGGCGGGCTACAGTCCATGGGGCCACAGAGAGTCAGACACGACTGAGCGTCTAACACACAGCACACATCCTCTAGCTAAACAAACTCCTTCTCGAGAATTTATCCTAAAGAGAAAACCACACGGAAGATCCCAACAGACACCTCTCCAAAGAAAGACATACGGATGGCCCTCGGGTACATGGAAAGATGCTCAGCGTCGCTGGTTATTAAAGAAACGCAAATCAACACTCCAGTGCGGGGACAGCTCACACGGGTCAGACGGAAATGAAGCGAAAGTCGCTCAGCTGTGTCCGATTCTTTGCGGCCCCATGAATATACAGTCCATGGAATTCTCCAGGCCAGAATACTGGAATAGGTAGCCTTTCCCTTCTCCAGGGGATCTTCCTGATCCAGGGATCTAACCCAGGTCTTCCGCATTGCAGGCGGATTCTTTACCAGCTGATTCTTTACGAGAACAGTATGGAGGTTCCTTAAAGAAAAAAGACATAAACAATAGATCCACCATCTGACCCTGCAATCTTACTGCTAGGAATATATCTGAAGAAAGTCATGCTTAGAAAAGATAGCTGTAACTCAACCTTCACAGCAGTCTTGGTGGCAATGTATACTTGCATAGGCACTATGGAAAACAGTATGGAGTGTTCGCAAAAAACTAGAAACAGAGCTATCATACGATCCTGTGATCCCGCTGCTGGGGCATATACCTGGAGAAAATGATAATTAGAAAAGACACGCGCACCCCAGGGTTCATCGCAGCACTATTTACAATCGCCGAGACATGGAAGCAACCTCAGTGTCCATCAACAGATGAACAGAGAAAGATGTGGAGCCTGGAATCAGTAACACAGCGGCGTCGACGAGGTTAAAGCCAGATCTGCCCGTGGACCGTAGCAATACCCCGAGCATTGCGGCCTTTACCTTGAAAGCCCACCAGCCCAGGAGCTTCTTGACGAGCCGGGTGCCCCAGAAGACGTGTCTGTAGAGGTCGGTGTCCACCACGCCGGGGTCGGCCACGCTGGCGGTCACGGGGACGCCCCGGGCGGTCAGCAGCGCCTGCAGGTGGTAGGTGAACAGCACCAGGGCCAGCTTGCTCTGGGCGTAGGCTGCGTGCGCTGAGTAGTTGGTACTGCAAGAGCAAAGAGGAGAGGCTGTGAGACCCGGGCGTCTGGATGTCGACGCTGCCCTTGCCCAGCCGTGGACAACAGCGCCAGGCACGGGTTGAGGGCACCTAGAGACGTGCCCGAGGTCAAGCGGGCTGTGCTGAGTCACTCAGTCGTGTCCGACTCTTTGCAACCCCGTGGGCTGCACCCCACCAGGCTCCTCCGTCCGTGCGATTCTCCAGGCAAGAAGACTGGAGTGGGTTGCCATGCCCGCCTCCAGGGGATCTTGCCCAACCCAGGCATCGAACCCGGGTCTCCTGCGCTGCAGGCGGATTCTTTACTGAGTGAGTCCCCAGGGGCGCCCACGTGTGTTACCTGCGCTGTGCAGCTCTGCTAGGATGCTACAGGGTGGGTACTAGGGTGGATATTTCACCTAACATAGGTTCAGGGGACTGGCTGGTTCAGATCCAGAGGCTTGTCAACAGTTGCTATGGGGCTTGGTCAGTTCCAGACATGTTTATCCTGTGATTCTGGAGCAGGGCTCCACACCTGTGACCTTGCTATAGGGCTCCACACCACTTTCTATTTTCTCCTTGGAGTGTTCAACGCTTAGGAAAGATGCCAGGACAGATGTACTCCTCCAGCGCACAGTGACCACCTCCATCCACTCCCTTTTTGACTTCCTACGATCAGGGACTATTTTATGAGGTTGGATGTGGGCACCACTTCATGAAAACCACAGGGCTTTTTTTCTGGCGGTCCAGTGGTGAAGCCTTCTTCACCTTCCAATGCAAGAGGTGTGGGTTTGATCCCTGGTCAGGGAGCTAAAATCCCACATGCCTTGTGGCCAAAATACCAAAGCATAAAACAGAAGCAATGTAGCATTAATAAGAAATTCCATAAAGACTTTAAAAACAGTCCCCATCAAAAAAAAAAAATTCTTTACATAAATAAATAAAAACATAATGGTTGGTCACTTATACCTAACCTTTCCCAGAAAGTAGCGTTCCTGGAATGTAGAAAAGAATTCACTGCAGAGAAAATATCACTCCAGGCAAACTAACTGTGGTGTCTTCAGTTCAGTTCAGTCGCTCAGTCGTGTCCGACTCTTTGCGACCCCATGAATCGCAGCACGCCAGGCCTCCCTGTCCATCACCAACTCCCAGAGTTCACTCAGACTCACGTCCATCGAGTCGGTGATGCCATCCAGCCATCTCATCCTCTGTCATCCCCTTCTCCTCCTGCCCCCAATCCCTCCCAGCATCAGAGTCTTTTAGCTAGTAACTTTATGCATAGCTACATAGCTTGCGTAAAATGAAGAGCTCGTTAATATCTCTACCGGGGACTTTCCTGGCAGTCCAGTGGCTAAGAATCCACCTGCCAATGCAGGGGCTGGGTGTTTCATCCCTGGTCAGGGAGACAAGATCCCACATGCCTCACGGCTAAAAAAATATCCAACACACAAGAGACAACGGTGTAAAGCAATTACATTCCAATAAAATTTAAAAAGAATGAATAACAAGGACCAGTTTTGAGGCTTTCATCCTTTTCTCTTTTTTTGTCATCAACAATAAATCTGCAAATGAAAAACCCAAGTGGTTTGTGTTTAAAAAGAAAAGCGAGCACTTGAAATTGTGAAAGGTACATTAAAACATGACAATTCAACCACCCACAAAAAAGAACAGAAGCAACAGTGTAACACATTCGATATCAACTTCAGAAATTGCACACATGGGAAAAAAAAAAACAAGTCTGAAAAATAAAGAAAAGCAAGGAAGTCTTCCTGGCAAAATACTTCACGTCTGAGTCATTGGGGATCGGTCATTTTCTTCATGTCTGTAGTTCTTTTTCTGTAATTTTGTGGATACGAATGCAGCCCCACTTGCGTTTCTTCTTCCGGTTCAAGTGCCCCAGAGTCTATGTTATTTTACATTTTCAGCACCAGTGGTGACTCTAACATTCGGAGAAAATCCATGCACGGAATTCACCCTTGTGGGAATTTAATGCAGTCAAAGATTAAAAAGAAAGAAATCCATCCTGACATGAGAAGCAAAAAAAAAAAAAAAGCACTCGCTGGAATTCAATGCCTCTTACGCACAAAGGCTCTTACTAAACAGGAATTGAAAATTGCATTAAACGAACTAAATGGACTCAGTGATTCAGAAAAGCAAAGTCAGGAAACATGACAGAGGAAAAACACATAAGAGGGGGAAAAAATGAGAAAAGGGAAAGGGAAATATTTAAATGTAGAAAACAGGGCAAGCAATGGTTAGACTGAGAAATGAAGCCACGTAAGCGTCATTGCCTAGTGAGGCTTTCTGGAAAAAAACAAAAAAACAAAAAACCACCTCAAGCTGTTTTGTAAATTGCACACGTGGGCTCTCAGCTGTCAAAATGTGACAACCACGTCAACACCCTCGGGGACTCCGTCCCACCTCCTGCCGTTTCCCTGGGCAGCAACTTTCTTCCTTGTCAGCAGGCCCCCACGGCGTCGCCGGCCAGCAGCCAGCCACTTGTCACAAGAGGCCACGTGCAATCTCTGAGCTTCTTTCAGGGGGCCCCTGCAATTTAAGCTGGAGCATAAACCCCAAGTCCTTTGTCTCAGCGATGAGTAAGGGCAGGTTGGCCAAGGGTGACGCAGGACAAGCTTCCGCACAGCATTTGCCAGAGGAACTCCAAGCACATCTTTTGTTGGAGGGAGGAAGCGAGACGATAATACAGCAGAGTTCCAAGTACCAATTCCCTCCCCGGGATCCGTGACAACCCCCCAATTATAGTCAAGATGCCTGTTTCTGGCAAGTTGTTCCTCTGTCTTCCCAGCAGGGGAGGAGAAAGCTCCAGGAATGAGGGGGTTATTAAGTATGGGGAGGTAAGGCTCAACTTTCCTGTTGGCATTGGACCATGTCAGCAACACACACACCCATCTGCTCCTGAACTAACAGGGCCGTTTGGGAGGGAAGAGCAGTCGTGAAGTTAAGAAAGAAGACACCAGAAATGTGCACGTTCCTTAAAGGAAAATTGGCGCATGACAGAATTATGGCCTACCTCTGTGGAGAGAAGTATGGAGGTTCTTTAAAAAAAATGACCCAGTGTTCCCTGCAACACTGAAATGGCAGCCCCCTCCAGTATTCTTGCCTGGAAAATCACATGGATGGAGGAGTGTGGTGGGCTACAGGACATGGGGTCACAAAGAGTCGGACACGACTGAGCGGCTTCACTTTCAGGACCTGGAAGCAACCTAGATGTCCATCAACAGGTGAATGGATAAACAGAACGTGGTGATATGTACGTGGAATATTACTAAGCCATAAAGACAGGGAGAAATTGGGTGGTTTGTTGCGATGTGGATGGACCCAGAGAACCATTTGTCATACAGATGATTGCAGTGAGTCAGAAAGGGAAAGACAGTTACTGTATATTAATGCATGTATACGGAGGGAATTTGGACAGAGAAGGCAGTGGCACCCCACTCCAGTACTCTTGCCTGGAAAATCCCATGGACGGAGGAGCCTGGTGGGCTGCAGTCTGTGGGGTTGGGAAGAGTCGGACACGACTGAGCGACTTCCCTTTCACTTATCACTTTCATGCACT
Organism: Connochaetes taurinus; assembly: GCA_006408615.1. Lineage (NCBI taxonomy): Eukaryota > Metazoa > Chordata > Mammalia > Artiodactyla > Bovidae > Connochaetes > Connochaetes taurinus. The sequence goes on from SJXO01005668.1 coordinate 77,976, forward strand.
GGAGAAGGAAATCGCAACCGACTGCAGTGTTCTTGCCTGGAGAATCCCAGGGACGGGGGAGCCTGGTGCTGCCGTCTATGGGGTCGCACAGAGTCAGACACGACTGAAGCGACTTAGCAGCAGCAGCAGCAGCAGGGAATTTGGAAAACTGGTTCTGAGGAACCTATTTGCAGGGCAGGAATACAGATGCTGATGTAGAAACAGGCATGCGGACATGGGGTCTGGCGGGCGGAGCAAAGGGTGGGAGGAACTGAGAGAGAAGCAGTTACATCTATACAGCACCTTGCGTAACAGAGCTAGCTAGTGGGAAGCTGCTGAACAGCACAGGGAGCTCAGCTGTGTGGTCTGGGATGACCTAATGGGGTGGGATGGAGGATACAAACAAAGCTCAAGAGGGAAGGGATTACACGTATGCATATAGCTGCTTCACTGCATTGTACAGCAGAAACGGACACAACATTATAAGCCAATCGTACTCCGATGAAAAAATAAATATGCTAAAACGTTTTGAAAAGAAGAATTATGATTCTCTACAATAGCACGGAAAGAGACCATGGAAAAAGTCAATACTTGTATCTAAAGGATAAAAAAAAAAAAAAGAAAAACAAGAATACAAGTAATTTCAGGAGTGGTTCCCTGGTGGTTTGAAAGATAAACATTCACGGTGGAAATGGAAAAGAATCAGAGCTGATAACACCAGAGAACAGGATTCCCATTAGAGTTTCTAACTAAAGCCCCGAGGGACAACAGACACAGTTGGTATTGAAAACAATGAAGAGATGATTACAATGTTAACAGCCAGAAGGCAGCCAAAAGGGAAAGTCACCTGCAAATTAAAGCACAGGCAGAAAACATTCATAAAATGTCTACACGACTTGCTTCGAAACAGGAGGCTTTTAGTAAGTACCCTTTGCAACACACGGCCTCAAAAAGTAGAACTGAAACCATAAATATACCTTTGTTTTCAATAAACAGTAACTTATTAATATAACTACCTCATAAATAATTTGAAGGTCAATCTAAAACAGAAGTAGAGATATTACTGTGGTAGGCTTTTTGTTGGAAAGGAAAAAAAAAAAGTTTCTTCCATACTTTTATGTTCGGTGACGAGGTCATGCAGATTAAACCAACAACTGTCAGCTTAACAAGAGAAACACTTGATAATTTCGCTTCTAATTTCAGAGGTCTGGGGGATTCCAAACACTAGGGAAGTCCTCATTTCTCAGAAGTTTCTGTTTTTGGTTAGATAAGGGAAGTTCCAGAACGGCGTCTTTCTGCATCGGTCGCTTTGCAATGGCCTTCAGCTCAAAACAATCTGTATATCAAAGTGGCACATTTTGAGTTGGCATATTCAGATCCCTGTCACTTTCTCTATCTTAAAGGCAAGAGAAGGAAAGGTGAAGGATGGTATTTTAAACACAATAGACGCAAATCTGTGCACTGAATCAAAGACGCGATAATTCTCTAAAGGGCTGGTTCTTGATGAACAACCTAGGAAAGCGTTACTTAGAGATGGGAAAGCTTATCCTAAATTGCAGCAGCGTGGTTTTTTCGGTTGAGAAGAAGAAACTGGACTTTGACTTCTGCATTTGATGCAAGCAGTAGGTGGTGTTTACAAGGCTGAGTGTTAGATTTGGTCTGGGTCTGGCACTGAACTCAGAGCCAATCTAAATCCACGGCAGTAAGGATACTGGGACACCCGAGACCAGGCGCGAAGTGGACACAGTGAGGAAGGGCACCCATTGTTAGCAAGATGCCAGGAATGGAATAAATCAGACATTTTCACTAAAAAAAAAAAAAAAAAAAAAAAAAGAGTTTTTCAAGTTCTCATCAGAGAAAAAATAGGTACTGTCTAAAGGGCTTCCCCCCGCCCGTGGCTCAGTGGTAAAAAATCTCCCTGTGATGCAGGAGGCCTGGGTTCGATCCCTGGGCCCGGAAGCTCCCCCAGAGGAGCAAATGGCAACCCACTCCAGTGTTCTTGCCTGGAGAATCCCATGGACAGAGGAGCCTGGCGGGCTACAGTCCTTGGGGTCACAGAGAGTTGGACACGACTTAGCTGGCGTTCCAGTCCTTAAGACTTTACCTTCCAGCGTAACAGATGTGAGTTTGATCGCTGGTCAGGGAACTAATATCCCTGCATGTCACAGGGTGTGTCCAGAAAGTAAAAAAATTATATAAGGAATGAGGATATGTTTTACAGCACGAGGAATATAGCCAGTATTAGACAATAAATACAGTACAATCTTTAAATGTATATACTATATATTAATATGGACATGGCAACACACTCCAGTATTCTTGCCTGGACAATCACATGGGTGGAGGAGCCTGGTGGGCTACGGTCCATGGGGTCGCAAAGAGTCCTGAGCAACTAACACATGTCCAAATAATGATATCAATATGATAATATATATGACTCTGCAAGTATAATTATGCTTATACATACAATGATATAAATATTAACACAATTATTTAAGTTAAATAAGTTTAACTGTGCAAGTTTAAAAGTTACATATTTAATATATTCAACAATTATATGTTTAATATATTATATAATATATGTAATATTACACAGTATTACATTTACATGTTATTACATAAATATAGTAAATATCAATATGTTAAGATTAGATATATATTAGCTATATACTTATATAAATATTGTTGTATATATAAATTAATATATGTAATATATAACGATATAATACCAGTTGGGTTGCCATTTCCCTCCTCCAGAGGATCTTCCCAACCCAGGGATGGAACCCAGTCTCTCACATGGTAGGCAGATTCTTTACCATCTGAGCCACCAGGGAAGCTTCATATATTTAATGTGTAACATATATGATTATATATAGTAACATATAATATGTTTGTAGAAGCCTTTCCCTGCTGCAGAGGATCTTCCCAGACCCAGGAACCGAACCGGGGTCTCCTGCATTGCAGGCAGAATTTTTACCAGCCGAGGCACCAGGGAAGCCCAAGAATACTGGAATGGGTAGCCTAGCCCTTCTCTAGGGGATCTTCCTGACCCAGGAACCGAACCGGGGTCTCCTGCATTGCAGGCGGATTCTTTCCCCACTGAGCTCTCAGGGAAGTCCTGGTAAACCAGCACGGAAAAGAATAAAAGAGAAGAGAATGGATAGACGTGTATGGACAAGTCACTTTGCTCCAAGGCGGAAATTACAACACTGTACGTCAACGACGCCTATAGACTACATTTTAACTATGCTTCACGGTTTTTCTCACGTGTTGAAGAATATAATGGGATTTGCCTCAAAGCGTGCATACAAATAGACTGACATGCAGACGGTGCTTACACGTGGCACCGCGGAACAGCACGCGGTCCCTAATCCGGCAGCGCTCAGCTTGCTGCCGCCAGCGACACTGCGCTCCTGTGCACACGGCAGGGCTGGCTGAGCCCCGGGCGCAGGAAACCTGTGGCGCCGTGTTTCAAAACAGCGTCTGGCCACCTCACGTCTCCGTGTCACGTTTCCGTCATTCTCCCCATGTCCTTTTTTCAAATTTTAAATTTGACGGAATTGGTATTTCACAGCGCCGTAATCCTGAATAGAAGTGAAGGGCCAGTTGAAAACGGGGCTCTGAAGTTCTGACACGACACTTGCAGCTGTAAGTTGCCAGGTTACAAGCAAGGTGCACACAGGATGCAAACAAGTAATGTAGAAAGTTTCGGTAGCCAGGAGATTCATCTTAGTATTTCTTCAGCGACATTTCCAGCCGAATCTAAATGGAAAAGGCCTGCTTTCTCACACTCTTTTAAGTCTTTGCAAGGTGATCATGTTTGTTCCGTTGAGCTGTGATGAGTGACCTCTGATGTGACTACTGCAAAAAGGTAGTGACTTTCATGCAGAGTGAAGTCAGAAAGAGAAAAGCAAATATCGTTTATTGACACTTAGGCGGTGGAGAAATGGTAGCTTTTCAGTTGCTAAGTCGTGTCCGACTTTTTGCAACCCCACGGACTGCAGCCCTCCAGGCTCGCCCGTCCATGGGATTCTCCAGGCAAGAATACTCGAGCGGGTTGCCATTCCCTTCTCCAGGGAGAGAAATAGTATAGATGCTCTTATTTGCAAAACAGAAACAGACGCACAGATGTAGAGAACAAACATACGGATGCCAAAGGGGAATGTCGGGATGGGATGAATTGAGAGACAGCGATTGATACATATGTAGGATTTTGATACATATGCGCGATTGATACTATGCATAAAATAGACGACTAGAAAGTACTGTTACAAAAAGATTACAAGTCACTGAGATGAGATGGTTGGATGGCATCACGGACTCCATGGACATGAGTTTGAGCAACCTCCAGGAGCTGGTGATGGACAGGGAGGCCTGGCGTGCTGCAGTCCATGGGGTCGCAAAGAGTTGGACACAACTGAGCAACTGAACTGAACACTCAAGGCTCAGAGGACGGTTAGCATTCTTCAGCAATAAAGGATTTTTTTTTTAATGACGGTCTCTACCCTGTTATTTTAGACGCAATGCTATTTATTGCACATCTAAGAAATTACAGGCTAGAGTAAGCATCACTTTCAGATGCAGTAGAAAGAAAAACCAATTTGTGCAGCTCGCTTTCACGCAATATGTCCTTTATCACTGCAGTCTGGAACCAAAACCCACAGCCCCTCCCACGTCCGCCTGTGTTGGTCGCTGCGGTTTTTTTTTTGGCCACGAGAGAGTCTGAGCTGCAGACCAGGAGGTGGGAAGCGACGTCGCCTGGGACAAGCGTCGTGACGACAGGTGGCCTTGCCTCCCCAACTCACCTGCTCTGGAGGTCGTCCAGGCTCAGCTCCCCCACGTAGTGCGTGGCCGAGGACACGGTCACCACCCGGGCGCTGCGGCCAGGGGTGCCTGACTCCTGCAGGGTGTCCAGGAGGAGGTTGGTCAGCAGGAAGTGCCCCAGATAGTTCACGCCGAAGTGCTCCTCAAAGCCGTCGTCCGTGGTCCTCTGGGGTACCATCATCACGCCAGCTGGGGACAAAGGGGGTGCTCAGGAGAGTCAGAAACAAGTAGGGGGATGGGGTGGGAAGAGATGAGATTCTACGCCATCCCCTAGACGACGGAGAAGCCCCCAAACTCCAGGACAGTGTCTCTGGTCCTAACCCCTTCCCACCTCAGTGTCCAGCTCTGTCCACAGCAAATAGATAGGGGGCAGATGGAAGCAGTGGCAGACTTTATTTCCTTGGGCTCCAAAATCACCAAGGATGGTGAGTACAGCCACGAAACTAAAAGATGCTTGCTCCTTGGAAGGAAAGTTATGGCCAACCTAGACAGCGTTTTGAAAAGCAGAGGCATCGCTTTGCAGACAAAGGTCCATCTAGTCAAAGCTATGGTTTTTCCAGTAGTCGTGTATGGATGTGAGAGTTGGACCTTAAAGAAAGCTGAGTGTCAAAGAACTGATGTTTTTGAACTGTGGTGTTGGAGAAGACTCTTGGGAGTCCCTTGGACTGCAAGGAGATACAACCAGTCTATCCTAAAGGAGATCAGTCCTGAATATTCATTGGAAGGACTGAAGCTGCAGCTGAAACTCCAATACTGTGACCACCTGATGCAAAGAGCTGACTCACTGGAAAAGACCCTGATGCTGGGAAAGATTGAGGGCAGGAGGAGAAGGGGACGGCAGAGGATGAGATGGTTGGATGGCATCAGTGACTCGATGGACAGGAGTTTGAGCAAACTCCTGGAGATGGTGAAGGACCGGGAGGCCTGGCATGCTGCAGTCCATGGGCTCACAGTGTCACTGAACAACAGCAATAAAGTGCAGAATCAATGCAATTGCACTTGAATTTTCCCAAAACTATCACCACCCCCGTCTACCTTCAGTCTGTGGAAAATTGGCTTCTGTGAAATTTTTCCCTGGTGCCAAACAGGTTGGGGACCACTCATATAGCACCTAAAATCTGATGAACAAAATATTGGGTTTCCAAAGAGATTGCTTAGCTTTCCTGTAAGACTTTCCAGAAAATCTCAAAAGAATGTTTTGGCCAACCCAATAGATTGGGGGTTTGGGGCTGACATATACACACAGCTATATTTAAAATAAAATGTGCTTTAAGCTGTGCTAAGTTGCTCAGTCATCTCTGACTATTTCACTGCAGCCCACCAGGCTCCTCTGTCCATGGGATTTCTCCAGGCAAGAGTACAGGAGTGGGTGGCCATTCCCTTTTCTGGGGGAATCTTTCCAACCAAGGCATTGAACCTGCAGCTCCTGCATTGGAAGGCAGAGTCTTTACCACCTGAAGGTGAGAAGTGAAAGTGAACGTCAATCAGTCATCTCTGACTTTACGACCCCACGGACTATACAGTCTGTGTGATTCTCCAGGCCAGAAGACTGGAGTGGGTAGCCTTTCCCATCTCCAGGGGAACCTTCCCAACCCAGGGATCGAACCCAGGTCTGCTGCATTGCAGGCGGATTCTTTACCAGCTGAGCCACAAGGGAAGCCCTGAGAAGCCCCTTAAAATAAAATGCCTTTTAAATATTTAAAAAAAAAAAAGTCAAGGGGCTTGGCAAAGTTCACACAAGTAAATTACAGACAACCCAACGTCCATTATTTTAAGACTACACCCACTGATCGTCTTTCTTCCCAAGACCTCTATGTAAACAAAACGGGTTTCCTCAACTAGAGACACTTTCTGCACAATGGTCAGGGGTCTAAAGGTGTGTGGTTCTGGAATGAGAAACTTTGCTACAATTTTCACGTATCAACTGAGTTTGCTGTTATTATATGATGTTAAGCTCAAAGATGTTCTAAAATGTTGTCCTGTATTAAACAGTAATCAATAAAAAGTAACATATATACAATGGAATATCTAATGAATGTGTGTTCAACGTGTCCAGCTCTTTGCAACCCCAAGGACTGTAGCCTCACCAGGCTCCTCTGTCCACGGGATTCTCCAGACAAGAATACTGGAGTGGGTTGCCATGCCCTCCTCCAGGGGATCTTCCAGACCGAGGGATCGGACCTGCGTCAAAGGCAGATTCATAACCCGGCGAGCCAGCTGGGAAGCCCACCGTGGAATATTACTCAGCCATGAAAAGGAACGGACTGCGTCAGATGCAGTGATGTGGACAGACCTAGAGTCTCTCATACAAAGTGAAGTAAGTCAGGAAGACAAGTATTCGTGCGTATATGCGCAATCTACAAAATCGGTTCAGAGGAACCTAATTTCAGGGCAGTAACAGAGACGCAGACAGAGAGAACAGTTTGGGGGACGCTGGGGGACGGAGAAGGTGGGATGAATAGAAGAGAAAAGAACCGACATAAAGGACTGATATATACACGACCATGTGTGAAGCAGACAGCTAGTGGGAAGCTATGTATAGCCCAGGGAGCTCAGCTCTGGGCTCTGTGATGACCTAGGCGGGTGGATGGGGGCTGGGAGGGAGGCTCAAGAGGGAGGCGATGTATCTATACTTCTAGCTCATCTGGGCTTCCCTGCTGCCTCAGCTGGTAAAGAATCTGCCTGCAATGCAGGAGACCTGAGTTCGATCCCTGGGTCAGGAAGATGCCTTTGGAGAAGAGCATGGCAACCCACTCAGTATTCTTGGGCTTCCTTGGTGTCTCAGACGGTAAAGAATCTGCCTGCAATGCAGGAGACCTGGGTTCCATCCCTGTGCCTGGAGAAGGGAAAGGCTACGTACTCCAGTATCCTTGCCTGGAGAATCCCATGGACAGAGGAGCCTGGCGGGCTGCAGTCCACGGGGTCGCAAAGAGTCAGACACGACTGAGCGACTGAACTCAGCACACGGCTGGTTCACTTCATTGTACGGCAGAAAGAAACACAACATTGGAAAATCAATTATAGCCCAACAACAACAAAAAATTTTAAGAATACACCAAACTCGCACTGGGTATCTGTTTTATCTGTGATGAAAAGTAAGGTGCATGATAAAAACATTTCTGAGGAGTGTGTCGGGGATGCCCTTCAGAAGCTGTCTGGAAGAATCCAGGCAGAGCTGGTCAAGAGGCATTTTGGAGACAATGTGGACAGTTCCCTGCAGATAAGTTCCCTTGATGTCGAAGGTGGACGGGATGAAGCTGCGTTCAATAAGCTGTGTGCGTGCCCGCAGCAGGGAGGGTACTCAGCGTATGACAGACTCGTACATTGCAGGGGCACGCGGCTCATGTGAGGCCGGTCGGGAAAGGACGCAGGGCTCCAGGCAGAGGGAAAGCCAGCCTGCTCACTGTCTGTACACACGTTCCCTCGGGAGACAGACTCTACAGCGCATTTCCTGAGTTGCGGTGGCCTCCTGAACTCTGCTGTCATGAGTGGAAGTTGGCGGCAGCGACAAGGTCGTAGAGCGTTCGAGGGCATGCTCAGAAAAGACCCCAGTTTTCAGAATTCTGTCTTGCAGGGCAGAGCTGGCCTCCCAAGAAAAGGCTGGCACTGCTAAGACCTCTGTTTTGGCCCAGCGACCACACATGGGGATCTCATCAACCGGCCCAGCGGAGGCCAGGTGCCATGCCTGGAGAAGACTCTTGAGAGTCCCTTGGACTGCAAAGAGATCAAACCAATTAGTCCTAAAGGAAATCAACCCTGCATATTCACTGGAAGGACGGATGCTAAAGCTGAAGCTCCAGTCCTTTGGCCACCTGAGGCAAAGAGCCGACTCCCTGGAAAACACTCTGATGCTGGGAAAGATTGAAGGTGGGAGGAGAAGGGGACGACAGAGGATGAGATGGCTGGATGGCATCACCAGCTCGATGGACATGAGTTTGCATAAGCTCCAGGAGATGGTGATGGACAGAGAGGCCTGGCGTGCTGCAGTCCATGGGGTCGCAAAGAGTCGGATATGACTGAGTGTCTCAACAACAAGAACAACTTCATAGCACAGGAGAAAGCCACCCTGGACATGAGACCCTTGTGGACCGTTCAGATAACAGCAGCTCCGGGTCCTGCCCCATGGGAGGACCAGAGGGACAGAGGTCCAAAATGCAGGCAAAGGACTGTGGTTATTTCAATATGTCTGCATGCTCGCTTGCTCAGTGATGCCCAATTCCCTGAAGCCCCGTGGACTGTAGCCCACCAAGTTCTTTTTGCCCATGGGATTTTCCAGCCAGGAATACTGGGGCAGGTTGCTAGCAGCATTAATTATAACAGGCAAGATGTGGAAATGACCTAAGTGTCCATTGACAGTGAATGGATATGGAAGATGTGGTGTGTGTGTGTGTGTGTGTGTGTGTGTGTGTGTGTATTTCCTCATGGAGAAGGCAATGGCACCCCAGTCCAGTACTCTTGCCTGGAAGATCCCACGGATGGAGGAGCCTGGTGGGCTGCAGTCCATGGGGTTGCGAAGAGTCGGACACGACTGAGTGACTTCACTTTCCCTTTTCACTTTCATGCATTGGAGAAGGAAATGGCAACCCACTCCAGTGTTCTTGCCTGGAGAATCCCAGGGACAGGGGAGCCTGGTGGGCTGCCGTCTCTGGGGTCGCACAGAGTCAGACACGACTGAAGCGACTTAGCAGCAGCAGCAGCCGCATTCCCTCATTCCTTTTTTATGACTGGGTGATATTCCATTTGACTGAGTAATTTCCCATGGGCTTCCCTGGAGGCTCAGCTGGTAAAGAATCCACTTGCAATGCGGGAGACCATATATATACATACACACATATATATAATGGGATATTACTCAGCCATGAAAAAGAATGAATCAGCACCATTTCCAGCAACATGGATGGATGCAGAGATGGTCACACTAAGCTAAGTAAGCTGTAAACAGAAAGACAAATACCACGTAGGATCACTTATATGTTAAATCTAAAATCTCCATCTCTAATCAAGCATTCGCACGCCTGGGCATATATCCAGAGAAAATCATTTCAAAAGACACATGCACCCCAATGCTCACTGCAGGCAAGACAGGGAAGCAACCTCAGTGTCTATCGACAGATGAATGCATGATGAAGATGTGGACACATATACAACGGAGTATTGAGTGAGGGAATGAAAGTCGCTCAGGCGTGTCCGAATCTCTGCGACCCCATGGGCTGTGCAGTCCATGAGATGCTCCAGGCCAGAAGACTGGAGTGGGGAGCCCTTTCCCTTCTCCAGGGGATCTTCCCAACACAGGGATGGAACCCAGGTCTCCCGCATGGCCAGGCGGATTCTTTACCAGCTGAGCCTCCAGGGAAGCCCATGGAATATTAGTCACTCAAGCGGAATATCACTCAGTCATAAACAAGGAATGAAATAATCCCGTTTGCTGTAAGACAGATGGACTTGGAAGGCATTATGCTACGAGAAATAAGTCAGAGAAAGGTAAAACACTGCATCAGATCACTCGGATGTGGACCCTTAAAAATACCACAAACTAGTGAATATAACCGAAAGGAAACAGACTCAGATGCAGAAGGAGCAAACTGGTGGTGAGATCAGCACAAGAGAAGGAAGGGGTGGGGGCCAGACGGGGGGAGAGGGTGAAGAGGTCCAAACCACTATGTATTAGTATAAAATTCCCTCAGGGCTCAGCTGGTAAAGAATCCGTCTGCAATGCAGGAGACCCCAGTTCAATTCCTGGGTCAGGAAGATCCGCTGGAGAAGGGAAAGGCTGCCCACTCCAGTATTCTCAGGCTTCCCTGGTGGCTCAGCTGGTAAAGAATCCGCCTGCAATGCGGGAGACCTGGGTTCAACTCCTGGGTTGGGAAAATCTCCCTGGAGAAGGGACAGGCTACCCACTCCAGTCTTCTTGCCTGGAGAACCCCATGGACTGTATGGTCCATGGGGCTGCAGAGAGNCTGCAATGCAGGAGACCCCAGTTCAATTCCTGGGTCAGGAAGATCCGCTGGAGAAGGGAAAGGCTGCCCACTCCAGTATTCTCAGGCTTCCCTGGTGGCTCAGCTGGTAAAGAATCCGCCTGCAATGCGGGAGACCTGGGTTCAACTCCTGGGTTGGGAAAATCTCCCTGGAGAAGGGACAGGCTACCCACTCCAGTCTTCTTGCCTGGAGAACCCCATGGACTGTATGGTCCATGGGGCTGCAGAGAGTTGGACACAGCTGAGCGACTTTCACTTCATTTCACATTAGTATAAAATAAAGTACAAGGATATATTTTACAGCACAGGGAACACAGCCAACATTTTATAATAACTGTCCACAGACTCCAAGTTTACCAGTTGTGAATCACTACCGTCGGCGTTGCGGCTCAGCTGGTAAAGAGTCGGCCTGCAATGCAGGACACCCGGGTACAATCCCTGGGTCAGGAAGATTCCCCTGGAGGAGGAAATGGCAACCCGCCCCAGTAAGTCTTGCCTGGGGAATCCCATGGACAGAGGAGCCTGGTGGGCTGCAGTCCATGGGGTCAGGAAGACTCGGACACAGTTGAGCGACCAACCGTTTCCCTTTCATCATCTACACCTGCAACATATAACTTTGTGCACCCATTGAACTTCATAAAAGATGATTATCCACAAGAAAGCAGGTATTTACGAACCCGCTGTGCTGTGCTTAGTGACTCATTCGTGTCTGACTCTTTGTGACCCCGTGGATTGCAGCCCGCCAGGCTCCTCTGTCCAGGGGATTTTCCAGACAAGAATTGTAGAGTGGGTTTGCCTTTTGCTCCTCCAGGGGATCTTCCCGACCCAGGGATCGAACCTGCATCTCCTGCTTGGCAGGTGGATTCTTGACCACGGAACCACCAGGAAAGCCCTTCGCTGTATCAGCATCCACTGGAAAACACGCCACTTTGTGGAACAGGGGCGCTGGAAGGGGACGTGGGGGTCGGCAGGAATTGAGGGTGGAATTTGAAGGTGTCTCCAGGGCCTCAGCCTGCGGAGTTGAGGACCAGGTTATAAAAAAGCTGGTGCTGCTTCTCACATCCTCAAGATGCTTTCGGGGAGTTCCATCATGGTCCAGGAAGGTTAGGAGTCCACGCTTGCGTTGCAACGGGTCTGGCTTCCATCCCTGTTCACGAAGGTGAGGGGAAAATGGTCTTTGATTTCTTGGACATTGGCAGCAGAGAAACCACCCAGGAAAGTGCGGTCCGCCAGACCTCGGCCCAGCTGATGGGCTCTGGAGCTAACGCCACTGGACAGACCCACTGGACTCATTTGTGTTCTTCTTTNATCCCTGTTCACGAAGGTGAGGGGAAAATGGTCTTTGATTTCTTGGACATTGGCAGCAGAGAAACCACCCAGGAAAGTGCGGTCCGCCAGACCTCGGCCCAGCTGATGGGCTCTGGAGCTAACGCCACTGGACAGACCCACTGGACTCATTTGTGTTCTTCTTTTTTTTTTTTTTTTTTTTGGTTGGGGCACTTGCGGTCAGGTGCATGGTGATGTGAGCTGAAGGACACCCCCCTGAGCCACCTCCTTAAGGCTGGACCTATTCACTCAGTCCGTTCAGATTATGCGTTTCCCAGCGATCACAGACAAGACAGCTCCCGTCCAGCCTGAGGGGTGTGCCAGCTCGGATGGTCTCCACACACAAGCTCTGCTGATAGATTCGAGCAGCAACTCTCTGACTCCAGTTGACAGCGAGGAGGCTCCGGGCACAGGGGGAGTTCAAGGTGACCTGGGAAATCTTCAAGGTCATCTGAGCAAGCCCTGGGCAAGAGCATTGTGGGCGGAAATATATTTTTCCAGCAGTGGCCTGGGCATCGCTGGCATGCCTACAGCCCCACACCCCCACGTGTTCCAGACGCATCAGATCATCTGGGGATTCATCCACTGGGGGAGCCAGGTGCGGATGGCAGCGCCCTGGATGCTGGGCCTAAAACTCTCAGGGTCCCCAGTCATGACTAAACCCGTGATTAAGTGAGCTGCTGTCTGGCTTTCCAGGTGGTTCAGTAGTAAGGAACCCGTCTGCCAATGCACGAGACGTAAAAGACATCAGATCATCTGGGGACTCATCCACTGGGGGAGCCAGGTGCGGATGGCAGCGCCCTGGATGCTGGGCCTAAAACTCCCAGGGTCCCCAGTCATGACTAAACCCGTGATTAAGTGAGCTGCTGTCTGGCTTTCCAGGTGGTTCAGTAGTAAGGAACCCGTCTGCCAATGCACGAGACGTAAAAGACACGGGTTTGATCCCTGGATCAGGAAGATCCCCTGGAGGAGGAAATGGCCACCCACTTCCAGTATCCTTGCCTGGAGAATCCCATGGACAGAGGAGCCTGGCGGGCTACAGTCCGTGGGGTCACACAGAGTCAGACACGACTGAGCGGCTTCACACACACACACAAACGCTATAAATGGAGAGAAAGCATGTGATTCGACTCAGGACCAGGGTTGGGGTGACTCTGACCCCAGATCCTCGTCACGCGAGTAGGAGAGGGAAGACTCACCGTGCCTGCCCCATGCCCCAAGAGCAGGGCAGACATGTTTCTCCAACAAGCAGCTATTCTTGGCTGGAAGCACCTCCCAGCCTCTGATGTATGTACACCCAGGACGCCTGGGGTCGGCGGGATCAGAAACACCCCGCTCTGTGAACGGCTTTTGCGTTGTACAGTGTACAAGAGCCAAGACGTGGGTGCAACCTAAATGTTGCAGAAAAATGGATAAAGAAGGTGTGGTATGTACATACAACGGAATATTACTCAGCCATGAAAAGGAATGACATAATGCCTTTTGGAGCAACACGGATGGAGCTAGAGATTATCGTATTAAGTGAAGTAAGTCAGACAGAGGAAGACAAATATCATGTGTTATCAGTTACACACAGAATCTAAGAACATGGTGCAAATGAACGTATTTACAAAACAAAGTCACAGATGGAAAGAACAGAACGATGACTACCAAAGCTGAAAGATCCAGCCACTCCATCCTAAAAGAAATCAGTCCTGAATATTCACTGGAAGGACTGATGCTAAAGCTCCCATTCTTTGGCCACCTGATGAGAAGAGCCGACTCATTGGAAAAGACCCTGATGCTGGGAAAGATTGAAGGCGGGAGGAGAAGGGGATGGCAGAAGATGAGATGGGTGGATGGCATCACCGACTCAATGGACACGAGTTTGAGAAAGCTCTGGGAGTTGGTGATGGACACGGAGGCCTGACATGCTGCAGTCCATGGGGTCACACAGAGTCGGACACGAACAACAACAACATTTGGGCACCTGCTCCCCAAGAATCAGACCCCAGTCCCCGCTTTCCTGACCGCTCTGGACAGCAAGGCCCCCATGGCCAGTGCCCGGAAGGCCAGCGCTAACGGTCCCTGGTCCGCGAGCTGATTTATGCCATGCGTTCCTAAACTAATGAAGATCTACAGTGAAAACTGGGTTAATGTGTATCTGGCCAGGCAAGCCATCTTTGTTCTTTCCCAGGGTTACAACTGACACATTTATTTGGCGCGGGGAACACATAATTTTTAGTCATCCTTGATGTTGGGAGATTCATCTAGGAGAGTGATGGGAAGTATTCCTGCAAGGACAAACCATAAATTCTGAGTGGTGAACACAAACCTGTCCAAGTTCTGGCACGAGGATGGGAAACGAGATCCATCAAATTTGGATGGGAATAAATGATAAATATTGACCGGCTCTGCAGGACACCCACTATTAATCATTCTCGGGGTGGACGAAGCCCCAGCCTGATCACGAGTTCCCCCACTGGCGGAGAGAGGCGGTCTCGTCCCATTTGTGCCATGCTAAGCCATGCACAAATATTCCCCGACTAGAATGCCGAGCATCTGCAAAATCCTGATTGCTCTCTTTAATCGTAAATTTTAGGGACCTTCCTGTCAACGCAGGCTTCCCTGGTGGCTCAGCTGGTAAAGAATCCGCCTGCAATGCAGGAGACCTGGGTTCGATCCCTGGGTTGGAAAGATTCCCCTGGAGAAGGGAGAGGCGACCCACTCCAGTATTCTTGGGCTTCCCTGGCAGCTCAGCTGGTAAAAAAATCCGCCTGCAATGCGAGAGACCTGGGTTCGATCCCTGGGTCAGAAAGATTCCCCTGGAGAAGGGAAAGGTTTCCCACTCGAGTATTCTGGCCTGGAGAATTCCACGGACTGTATGGGGGGGTCACATACCCACTGGGGTATGTCCATGGGGGTGACAAAGAGTTGGACATGACTGAGCAACTTTCACTTCACCACCTTCATGGACATAATTTACAGTTACAGAACATAACTGCTTTCTTTAGAACATGAAACTTTCCTCTGACAGATACTGCTGAAGCAACACTGTAACAAACTCGAGAAAGACTACAAAAGTGATCTCCACCAAGAATGGTAATAAAAATAAATAAAGAAATTTTAAAACTGCAAAGGTAGCCAGGACCTCTAGCTAGCCAGGATCCTCGGACAGCTTTCCTGTGGGACGCAGCTGTGGGGGTGTTCTCCATGAGAGCTGATGCCTGGGGTGGTTTAACAGGAGTTGGTCCTATGAACCCAAGACCCCACCCCCTGCCTTGTTTTAATTTCATTTATTCATTTTTCACTGCACAGGGTTTTTGCTGCTGCTTGGCTTTCTCTAGCTACAGTGAGCGGAGGTTCCTCTCTAGCTGCACTGCTCAGGCGTACCATTGCGGATCACAGACTCTAGGGTGTAAGCGCTTCAGTACTGGGAGCACACATGCTTAGTTGCTCCAGGGCATGTGAAACTTTTCCCAGACCAGGGATCAAACCTGTATCTTCAGCACTGGGTTGGGGGTGGGGGGGATTGTGAACCACTGGACCACCTGGGGAGTCTGAATCCAACTCCTCTGAGCCAATCACCTGGAGAGGAGGAGTTACTATCCCAGAGATGGGTCCCGGGTACATAGCTTTGGTCAATTCAGTAGACGCTACTGAACACCATCAGTACCATGTACAGGGCCTTGGTCCGAGAACTCGTGGAGTCAGGAAATGGGTTTGCAGTTGCTGAGTCAAAAGAGTTGTGGTTTGCCCTCAATGTCCATTGACAGAGGAGCAGATAAATGACATGTGGTACATCTGTGCAATGGAATATCGCAAAGAGTCAGACACGACTGAGCGACCGAACTGAACTGATACGTGCGATGGAATATTACTCGGCCATGAGAAAGGAGGAAAGCATGCCATTGGTAGTAACAAGCATGAACCTCCAGATTGCCAGACTGGGTGAAGTTAGTCAGACAGAGGAGGAGAAACATCATACGATATCACTTATATGCAGAGTCTAAAAAGAAATCGTACAATTGAACTTAGTTAGGAAACAGAAACATACTCACAGGCATACAGGAGAAGGCAATGGCAACCCACTCCAGGATTCTTGCCTGGAGAATTCCCTGGACAGAGGAGCCTGGCGGGCTGCAGTCCATGGGGTCACAAAGAGTCCCACACAACTGACCAGCTAACACACACACACACACACACACACACACACACAGAGAGGCTTAGAGAAAAAACATATGGAAACTGGGGGGAAGGATGTGGGAACAGGATAGTGAGGAAGTTTGGGGTGGACATGCACACACTGCTATATTTCAAAGGGAAAGAGGGAACCCTTCCAAACTCATTCTACGAGGCCACCATCACTCTGATACCAAAACTGGACAAAGACTTCACAGAAAAAGAAAATGAGAGGGCAGTGTCACTGAGGAAACGCAATCCAAAATTCCTCCACAAAATTGTAGTGAACAGAATCCAGGAACATATTAAAAGGATCATACAGCATCACTACCATCCTAGGGGAGAAAGGAAGGAAGGTAGTGGAAGGCAGGGAAGCCTGACGTGCTGCAGTCTACAGGGTCGCAGAGAGTCAGACATGACCGTCCATGGGATTCTCCAGGCAAGAACACTGGAGTGGGTTGCCATTTCCTTCTCCAGGGGATCTTCCCAACCCAGGGACTGAACCCACGTCTCCTGCATTGAATGCAGATTCTTTACCGTCTGAGCCACACTTCACATCATTTTAAAGCAACACCCTAAAATTGACTATCCTGAGAGTGAAGCCCAAACACATCAGTGGACCACAGCTTCGGCAATAAACTGAAGCTATATTTCCATGGTAATCCCACTTTCCCCAAGGACTGCCAGACCTCCTGTCTGTGTCTGAATTAACCTCTGGAGTTCACCAGACCTCGCCATTACTTTTCCAATTTATTGTTTCAGTTCAGTTCAGTTCAGTCGCTCAGTCATTCCTGACTCTTTCCGACCCCATGCACTTCAGCACACCAGGCTTCCCTGTCCATCACCAACTCCCAGAGCTTGCTCAAACTCATGTCCATTGAGTCGGCAATGCCATCCAACCATCTCAGCCTCTGTCGTCCCCTTCTCTTCCCGCCTTCAATCTTTCCCAGCATCAAGGTCTTTCCCAATGAGTCCGTTCTTCCCATCAGGTGGCCAAAGGATTGGAGCTTTAGCTTCAGCATCAGTCCTTCCAATGAATATTCAGGACTGATCTCCTTTAGGATGGACTGGTTGGATCTCCTTGCAGTCCAAGGGACTCTCAAGAATCTTCTCCAGCCTCACAGTTCAAAAGCATCCATTCTCCTGAGCGCAGCTTTCTTTATAGTCCAACTCTCACATCTACACATGACTACTGGACAAACCATAGCTTCGACTAGACGGACCTTTGTTGGCAAAAACATCTACTGTTTACTTGCAGGAAAATTAGTTTATGATACTGCTTTTTTTCTGTAAACACCATGAATCAGCCATAATTATACATACAGCCCTCCTGAGCCTTCCCCCCACCCTATGCCCTTCCACCCTCTAGATCATCAGCCTCTTACTCAGAGTGAAGAATTGGGGGCATATCACTCAGTCACGAAAAGGGATGAAACTGACTCAACTGTAGGGATGTGGACAGACCTAGAGTCTGTTACACAGAGTAAAGGAAGCCTGAAAGAGTGAAATAAACATCATATATGAACACATATATATGGGCTCTATAAAAACAGTACTGATGAATCTGTTTCAGAGAAGAGTCAGAGGTGCAGACGCGAAGAACAGCCTTGCATCACTCACCGTTATTCACCAGGACGTGGAGGGGCAGTTTCTTCATTTTGAATGTCTGGACGAACTCCCGGATAGACCTCATGGACGCCAGGTCGCAATACAGAAACTCCACTGGAGGAAGACAAAGAAGCAAGGTGAGCTTTCCATCCACCGCACACGCTACAGTCCATCAGCGTTCACTCGGAAGGGACACGTTAGGATACTCTTGAGTACAGACAGAGAAAGCTGTGTGTACCAAGTCACCCAGCCCCTGAGAACAAGGGAGGGTGCGTTTTCAGTGCTTTCCCTAAAACAAGAAAATAACAAAGGGAGCAGGCGTAAGGGGTGGGCGTAGTCCAGGATCAGTTCCTCAGCACGGTCACCATCCTGCGAATCGTGGGGGACCCCTCTGCCGGACGACACACTGGGAAAGTGAGGATGCATTACGAAAGTCCAAGTGTTAGTCACTCAGTCGTGTCCTGCTCTTTGCGACCCCATGGACTGTAGCCCCCCAGGCTTCCTCTGTCCATGGGGCTTCTCCTGGAGACCCCGGTTCAATGCCTGGGTCCAGAAGATCCCCTGGAGAAGGGAAGAGCAACCCACTCCAGTATTCTTGCCTGGAGAATCCCCATGGACAGAGAAGCCTGGTGAGCTACAGTCCATGGGGTCACAAAGAGCAGGATACATCTCCTGCATTGCAGGCAGACTCGTCACTGTATGCATTTAGAAATTAAAACAATAAATAAAAATCAATAGTTGCTGTATGTCGGCTGAGCCCAGGGGTTAAAAAAAAAAAAGGCAACATTAGGCACGTACCTTTTACATGTTTCTTTCTAACATTTTTTTAAAATGTGGGCCATCTTTTAAAGCCTTTAATGACTTTGTTACAATACTGTTTCTGTTTTATGCTTTTGGCTTTTTGGCCAAGAGGCCCGTGGGCTCTTACCTCCTCAACCAGGGATGAAACCCATACCCCTTGCATTGTAAAGCAGAAGTCCCGCGCATGTTTCTTAAATGCTTTTTTTTTTTTTCTCTTTTGATTCTGTGCTCAATGGCAGCAGGTTGCGGCAGATTGGGGAAGACGGAGCTTTGCCGCAGGGAGTTGGGAATTTCTGCTCTAGAAGTCAGTGCCATCTGCACTGGAATTCCCAACACGCTGTTGTAATTTCCCCCTGAAACACTCCCAAGAATGTTTAAAAAAAAAAAGAGACAGGGAAACCCACACGATTGCTAATAACTACAACCAATGATAAAAAAGGATGTGTGGACCCACACACTCAGCTTCCAGTCCTGTCCAACTCTCTGCAACCCCATGGACTGCAGCCCGCCAGGCTCCTCCATCCATGGGATTCTCCAGGCAAGAGTACTGGAGCGCGGTGCCAAGCCCTCCCCAGGGGGATCTTCCTGACTCGGGGATTGAACTCAAGTCTCCTGAGTGTGCTGCATCGGCAGGCAGCTTCTTCACCACTAGCGCCCCGTGGGAAGCCCCCAAAGGACCATAGTTGACAAGCAACATGGGGGCTGACACTTCGTGTTGAGAGCATCGCCTCTTGCTTTCTTTCTACCCACCAGTTTGAATTTTTCATTTTTTATAGTCGTGCCGCACAGCTTGGAAGAGCTCGGTTCCTCACCCAGGAATGGCAGGAGGGCCCTGGCACTGAACGCGCTAAGTCGTAACCACTGGACTGCCCGGAAATAAGCCCAGTCTCGTCATCAGCACCGGTTTCCACATCCACTCAGGAGCTGCCCATCTCTCACCTCTAGAACAGCATCACTGGAAGGAGGGGGTGATACTGCCGGGGGATGGGTCGTTGAGCCGCTCAGTCGTGTCCGACTCTCTGCGACCCCACGGGCTGCAGCACGCCAGGCCTCTCTGCTCTTCGCTGTCTCCCGGAGCTTGCTCGTACTCACATCCATCGCGTCGGTGATGCCATCCAACCATCTCATCCTCTGTAGTCCCCTTCTCCTCCCACCTTCAATCTTTCCCAGCACTGGGGCCTTTTCCAGTGAGGAAGAGGAGCCCTTAAATCAAGCCCTGCTGCTGGGGAGGGCAGACTGCTCCCCGCAGACCAGAACGCGTGAAGAGCTCCATCTTTGAGAAGAGCGGTACAGAAGACAGGTTGCACAGTGTGGCCCCTGCCTCCCATCCAGCAGAGGCACCAGGACTGACCGCTGGGAGGGCAAGGCACTCACATGCATCAGGGGTCCACCTAACATGCAACTAGGGGTTGCATATCTGCAACAACGGACACGGTGAGAGGGGCTGCAGTAACTCACCCAGCAGGGCTCTTAGCGGGGAGGAGGAGACAACGGGTGACAGGTAAACAATATTTCTGCCTTTTGTTTATTTGGTTGAAAGTGAAAGTGAACTCGCTTGGTTGTGTCCGACTCTCTGCGACCCTGTGGACTGTAGCCCGCCAGGCTCCTCTGTCCATGGGGATTCTCCAGGCAAGGAGACTGGAGTGGGTTGCCATTTCCTTCTCCAATTATTTATTTGGTTACCGTGGGTCTCACTTGCGGCATGCAGGATCTTTAAGTTGCAGGCATGGGGCATCTACCTCCCCCATCAGGGACTGACCTCGTCTCCTACATTGGACGCTCAGAGTCTTAACCACTGGACCACCAGGAAGCCCCGTAGCTGACATTTTTCACTTGACCTGGGGCTCCATTAACCTACCCTTTCATTTCTAGCTACATGATTATAAAGAAATGAAGGCTGCCATGTTCTGAGAATATTCAGGGGACAAGAAATAGAACATGTGTCTCACAGGCGACGGGAACACAGAAGGTATACCAGTTGTCCGGGAAGCAAAAAGGCTGGAAATTCAGGTAACAGGTAGGGGGTGGTGTTTGAAAGAGTTAAGAGTTAAGCCAAGGGTCTGATCCTGATGCAGGAAAGAGTGAGACTGACAAGGGGCTGGTCATGATACATAACCAAGATGGTAGCCTCCCACTGGGAGACCACTTTGAGGGCAGTTAACAGGAGGATTCTTCTGTATGCTCATGACGGAGTTTTTTTAAGGCAGGGATTAAAACTTAAAAGGCTGAAAAGTGGCAGGCTAACAAGGAAACACCAGGCAGGGCTGGCCCTTTCAAGAGAAGGAGGAGGTGGTTCAGGGCTAAAATATCAATGGGACAACGCGGATCATTACCTGTGGGTCCAGTGTTCAGGCAACGCACAGGTGTGATACAGATGTAGAGAACATGTGTGTGGACATCCAGGTGGGGAGTGCAGGTGTGAAGAATTTGCGAAATTCAGACCGAGACGTATACACTATTGATACTCTGTGTGAAATAGATAAGAAATGAGCACCTACTGTATACCTCAGGGGACTCTACTCAATGCTCTGTAATGACCTAAATGGGAAGGGAAGCCAAAAATGAGACGCTATGTGTATACATATGGCTGACTCACCTCGCTGCACAGCAGAAGCTTGCAGAACATCGTGCAGCAACTATATCCCAACAAAGATTAATAAAAAAAATGTTGAAGCGATGATGATGGTTATAGTTAAGCAGCAAAATCCTCTGCTGCCATTTCTTCATCAGAAGATTTCTAACAACACAACATCACAGGCTGTTTGTCAAAACCCATTAGAAACGCAGGAAGAGGTGGGCAGAACCGAAACGGTTCTGGGAGAACGCCATGTATATCTTTGAGCATCTGAGGAATCGACAGACAAAAAAAAAAAACAAGGACCCAGAGAAGACTGTGGATGATACATCTGAGAAGACTGGCAATGCAAATTAACAAACAGGGACACGTCTATGATAGGAAGAAGATTTTAAAATGATAGGTGTGTACTTCTAACCGAATGAGTAATAGGCTCGATTTACAAGTAAAATAGGAACATCTCAAGGAAATGAGTATTTTAAGCGAGAAAAGGACTGATTGTTACCATCTAATCAACCAAATTAGCACTAATCAGACCGACAAATATGGGGTAAATTTTAAAAAAAATTTCATGAAGGAAAGACACTCAGAAAAAAACAGGGGAGGGTGTCAGATGGTATTTTATCAAATCCTTGCCTACTTTCAAAAACCAGACAACCCCACCTCTAAACTGACTGACTTAGAATGCAGCGGGTGGAGGGGAGCCTGACCTGATTCTCTTTATGACGTGTGCATCTTTCTGATACAAAAAGCTGCCAAGAAATGGCATCAGAAGATTTCACCGCTGTTCAGTGGTTAAGACTTTGCCTTACAATGCAAGAGGTGCAGGTTCGATCCTTGCCTGGGGAGCCAAGATCCCATATGCCTTGTGACGAAAAACACGAAAACATAAAACAGAAGGAGTATTGTAACAAATTCAGTAAAGACTTTAAAAATGTGGGGGAGGGGAGAGAATGAAAAACAAAAAACCCACCAGAATGGGAAGAGAGATTTCACGTTAATAACTACAGATGAAAAAAGAAAACCATGAATGAAAAGGCAAATTAAAACGTTTCCACTGGGATAAAAAGAACAGTGAAAAGTGAAGTCGAGTCCGACTCTTGGCAACCCCGTGGACTGTAGCCCGCCAGGTTCCTGTGCCCGTGGGATTCTCCAGGCAAGAACACTGGGGTGAGTTTGCCATGCCCTCCTCTAGGGGATCTTCCCGACCCAGGGATCGAACACGGGTCTCCTGAGTCTACTGCATTGGCAGGCAGGTTCTTTACCACTGAGCCACCTAGGAAAACCTCTCTTACACCGTCCCTCTGTGCCCACCTGAGCCTCAAGCTTATCCCTATCAAGCAAAGACCGGGTCGTCAGAATCACACAGACCCCTGGCTGCAGAGCGATATGGTCAGGACACACGCGTCGACCTCCAGGAAAGTTCATTTCTGTAAGGCTCCCACTTCCTCACCCTCACCACAGAGGCATCTCAGGAAGGCGTCACAGCAAAGCTCAAGCCCTAGAACCTCAAGCATAAAACCACGACCACCACCACCAAAATGGCAGCCCACGCCAGTGTCCTTGCCTGGAGAACCCCATGGACAGAGGAGCCTGGACGGCTACAGCCCACTGGGGTCGCAGAGAGTCGGACACGACTGAGTGATTGAGCACACGTATAGTATTTCATCATGGGCTTTGCACAGGGCTCAGGGGTAACGAATCTGCCTGCCAATGCGGAGATGTGGGTTCGATCGCTGGGTTGGGAAGATCCCCTGGAGGAGGGCATGGCAACCCACTGCAGTCTTCTTGCCTGGAGAACCCCACGGACAGGGGAGCCTGGAGAGCTACAGTCCATGGGGTCACAGAGAGTCAAACGCGACTCATCAACTCAACAACCACCACCACCCAAAAAGCCAACAGTACAGGTAAAAAAAAAAACAAAAAAAACTTTGTAAAATTTGCTTAACATTTGTGCAACTTTCAGATTACAGACCATTCCAATGTTTCTGACCCCCAAGTGTATTTGGAAGATGAAATTAAAATGAGAACATTCTCGACTGACGCTAACTGACCCCAAGGCATGTAACAGATGTCCCCAAAGCCCTTCACAAGTAAAGAGAAAACACTGACGTTGGACTGACTCAGAAGCCAGCCAGTTAGAATGCAATCCGACTCATGCTTGGAAACAGTGATTTTTAAAGAGCTTTAAAAGCAATTCCTACTCCCAGGAGGTAAATGGTTCTCCTGGGGATCTTATTTACTTCTTCCATCTACAAGGCAGGGCGAAAAGAAGCTTCCGCCCAGCCCAGATGATCAGAGCCCCTAATTAGTGTAGGTTTAATCTGTTCCCCCCAACTGTGTATGGATGACAACACCCAGATGAAGTCAGCACGGCCGCACCGTGAACCCCGGGTGAGCTTGCATACGGAATCACGGGAGAAATGCAAATTTAACTGCCTTGACGTATCACCTCACACCTGTCAGAACGGCTATGCTCAGAAAGGTAACACACCACAAACACGGGAAGGGGGCTGGAGAGAAGGGAGGCCTCCCACACTGTGGGAGGGATACACATGCGCGCATTCACTACAGAGAACAGGATGGAGGCTCCGTGAGAAGCTGAAAATAGAGAGACCCCAATGGCCCTGTCACCCCACGCCTGGGTGTCTACCCAGAGAAAACGCAGAGGGAAAGGTGCGCCGCAAAGACCACGGCAGCGCTGTTCACGAGAGCCAGTGTGAAACAGCCCATCGTCAGATGAGCGCGCAAAGAACACGCGGGACATAAATAAAATGGGAGGCTGCGACTGTTTACTCCCTGCTGCTGCTGCTGTTAAGTCGCTCAGTCGTGTCCGACTCTGTGCGACCCCACAGGCGGCAGCCCACCAGGCTCCCCCGTCCCTGGGGTTCTCCAGGCAAGAACACTGGAGTGGGTTGCCATTTCCTTCTCCAATGCATGAAAGTGAAAAGTGAAAGGGAAGTCCCTCAGTCGTGTCCAACTCTGTGCGACCACCTGGACTGCAGCCCACCAGGCTCCTCCATCCGTGGGGTTCTCCAGGCAAGAACGCTGGAGTGGGGTGCCATTGCCTTCTCCAATGCATGAGAGTGAAAAGTCAAGGTGAAGTCGCTCAGTCGTGTCCGACTCTGTGCGACCCCACAGGCGGCAGCCCACCAGGCTCCCCCGTCCCTGGGGTTCTCCAGGCAAGAACACTGGAGTGGGTTGCCATTTCCTTCTCCAATGCATGAAAGTGAAAAGTGAAAGGGAAGTCCCTCAGTCGTGTCCAACTCTGTGCGACCACCTGGACTGCAGCCCACCAGGCTCCTCCATCCGTGGGGTTCTCCAGGCAAGAACGCTGGAGTGGGGTGCCATTGCCTTCTCCAATGCATGAGAGTGAAAAGTCAAGGTGAAGTCGCTCAGTCGTGTCCGACTCTGTGCGACCCCACAGGCGGCAGCCCACCAGGCTCCCCCGTCCCTGGGGTTCTCCAGGCAAGAACACTGGAGTGGGTTGCCATTTCCTTCTCCAATGCATGAAAGTGAAAAGTGAAAGGGAAGTCCCTCAGTCGTGTCCAACTCTGTGCGACCACCTGGACTGCAGCCCACCAGGCTCCTCCATCCGTGGGGTTCTCCAGGCAAGAACGCTGGAGTGGGGTGCCATTGCCTTCTCCAACGCATGAGAGTGAAAAGTCAAGGTGAAGTCGCTCAGTCGTGTCCAACTCTGTGCGACCCCACAGGCGGCAGCCCACCAGGCTCCCCCGTCCCTGGGGTTCTCCAGGCAAGAACGCTGGAGTGGGGTGCCGTTGCCGTCTCCGTTTACTCACTAAGCTGTGTCTGACTTTTGTGACCCTATGAACTGTAGCCCGCCAGGCTTCTATTCATGGGATTCTCCAGGCCAGAATACTAGAGTGGGTTGCCATTTCATACTCCAAGGGATCTTCTCAACCCAGGATCCAACCTGCACCTCTTGCATGGGCAGGCAGACTCTTTTATCACTGAGCCACCTGGGAAGCCAGTGGTGGAATATTACACAGCCATGAAAAGAATGCAATAATGCCAGTTGCAGAAGCACGGATGGACCCAGAGATGATCATAGTAAGACAGACAGACAGAGAAAGACAAACACCATATGATATCACTTATATGTGACATCTGGGGGTTTTTTTAATATACAAATGAACTTATTTTCAAAACAGAAAGAGACTCACAGATAGAGAAGACAAACTTTTGCTTAGCAAAGGAGAAAGTGGAGATGGGATAAACTAGGAATTTGGGCTCCCCCGTCCCTGGGGTTCTCCAGGCAAGAGTACTGGAGCGGGTTGCCATTTCCTTCTCCAATGCATGAAAGTGAAAAGTGAAAGTGAAGTCGCTCAGTTCAGTCCAACTCTTTCCGATCCCATGGACTGCAGCACGCCAGGCCTCCCTGTCCATCACCAACTCCTGGAGCTTGCTCAAACTCATGTCCGTCGAGTTGGTGATGCCATCCGACCATCTCACCCTCTGTCATCACCTTCTCCTCCTGCCTGCATTCAAGAATCCCACGAACAATATATATCGTCCTCTAAATTAAATATACTACATAACCAACAAGGATTTATTGTATAGCACAGGAAACTCTACTCAACATGCTGTGATAACCGACTTGGGAAAAGACTGGAATGAAGCCCTCTAAATAGCTCAGTATTTATAAAAATGCTTTGGGCATCGAGCAAAGCTGTAGAACGCCGTGCCTTCACAAACAGTGTCTATGGTCCACCGCGGCTGCACTTTTAGAAAGTTCTCAGGCGAATCTCCTAAAAACCGGAGTTCGGATCGACTCAATAAAAGGTTTTCGTGTTTCTACATTACCCAAGAACAGGAACTGGAGAAGGAAATGGCAACCCACTCTGGTACTCTTGCCTGGAGAATGCCAGGGACAGAGGAGCCTGGGGGGCTGCAGTCCATGGGGCCGCAGAGAGTCGGACACGACTGAGTGAGTAACACACAGAACAGGGAGGGTT
This sequence comes from Connochaetes taurinus, assembly GCA_006408615.1. Taxonomy (NCBI): domain Eukaryota; kingdom Metazoa; phylum Chordata; class Mammalia; order Artiodactyla; family Bovidae; genus Connochaetes; species Connochaetes taurinus. The sequence goes on from SJXO01005668.1 coordinate 104,201, forward strand.
CTGCTTCGGTTTGTCTGGCTACACGCGTCCTTCCAGTAACAGACAGGAGACACCCAAAGTCTGCTGTACTCACTGTTCTTTTTTTATTTTTAAAAAATTTTTATTGGGGTATAGTTGATTTACAATGCTGTTGTTCCATTCTTGTTTATATATATATATATATATATATATATAACTTTATATTTTGGCCACGCCACATGGCTTGCAGAAGTTTAGTTATCTGACCAGGGATCAAACCCATACGCCTGCAGCGGAAGCGCAGATTTTTAACAACTGGACCGCCCGAGAAGTCTGTCCATTCTATTGCAAAGAATATTTGTTTTCAAATAAAAAAGGAAGCAAGGAAGGGAGACAGGGAAGAAAGAAGACAGGAGGCAGGAGAGGGGAATGTGTCTTTATTGTGTTTTTACTGCGAACAGGAACCCCCTGAGTTTGGATTAATACAGAAGAATTCTTTTCACCTGCTCACACTTTGATGATGGCGATCGCGGAGGAGGGTGCCAGTGTTTTCCGTCTGTTCATTCACCTTATTTTTGTTTTATCAAATAAACTAGTAGAAAAAGAAATTACTTTTTTTTTTTGAGACAGTCTTGTGATTCTCCTCTTTTCCTCTGGGAATGTGGTCAAATGAAAATGACAATGAACGAGAAATGTCAAAGCCATCAGCGGCGCGGTCTGGCCTCCGAGAAGGAGGGCTCCCAAAGCTGTGATCCGGAAGGTGCTCCCTCCCCCGACAGTGATCGCTGAGGGCCGGGAGGAAGCAAGAATCAGACAGCTATCCTTAAGGTGAACAAGGAAATGAGTTTGACCCCAGACAACCGAGGTGCATATGAAAGGAGTGAATTCAGTGAATTCATTCCCCTAGTACTGCTCAATTCCTTCCCTGATATCTGATCTTTGCTGTGCAGACCGCCTGCTCCCTTTGTTGCAAACTTGCATACAGCCTGACTCCCCCTCCCGCCTCCTTGGAGCAGATTCCTCAGAGCTACCGAGATGCTGTTCCCAGGCTCGGCGTCCTCAACATGCCCACCCAATAAGACACCTCTCTGCTTTCAGGCGGTGACTGTACTTTCTTTAATCGACGATCTGATTTGGTTTGCATATGTTTAAGTGTCTCTGTGATTCTTCCATGAATCCAGCGTGGCAGGGATGTACCATCTCTTTGATGTGCTCTTGGATTCAGTGTGCTGGTATCTGGTTGAGAATTCTTGCATCTATGCTCATCAAAAATATAGGTTTGATGGGAAAAGACCCTGATGCTGGGAAAGACAGAAGGCAGTAGGAGAAGGGGATGGCAGATGATGAGATGGTTGGATGGCATCACTGACTTGACGGACATGAGTTTGAGTGAGCTCCTGGAGTTGGTGAAGGACAGGGGGGCCTGGCGTGCTGCAGTCCATGGGGTTGCAAAGAGTCAGATACGAGTGAGCGACTGAAAAATAACAACAGTATTCATCAAAGATGTTACCCGGCAATTTTCTCTTCTGGCAGTATCTCAAGACTTTTCCTGGGCTCCAAAATCACTGCAGACTGTAACCGTAGCCATGGTACTAAGAGACGCTTGCTCCTTGGAAGGAAAGCTGTGACCAACCTAGACAGCATATTGAAAAGCAGAGACACCACTTTGGTAACTAAGGTCCGTCTAGTCAAGGCTATGGTTTTTCCAGTGGTCATGTACGGATGTGAGAGCTGGGCCATAAAGAAAGCTGAGCACTGAAGAAGTGATGCTTTTGAAGTGTGGTGTTGGAGAAGACGCTTGAGAGTCCCTTGGACTGCAAGGAGATCTAACCAGTCCATCCTAAGGGAGATCAGTCCTGGGTGTTCATTGGAAGGACTGATGCTGAAGCTGAAACTCCAATCCTTTGGCCATCTGATGCCAAGAACTGAGTCACTGGAAAATACCCTGATGCTGGGAAAGCTTGAAGGCGGGAGGAGAAGGGGGCGACAGAGGATGAGATGGTTGGATGGCATCACTGACTGGATGGACATGAGTTTGAGTACACTCCGGGAGTTGGTGATGGACAGGGAGGCCTGGCGTGCTGCAGTCCATGGGGTCGCAAAGAGTTGGGCATGACTGAGCGACTGAAAAGCAGCAAGACCATTTCTTGAAGGAGGTGAACACACTTCTCGTCTCTTCGGCCTGTATGTGTCTCATGGAAGGAAAGAAGGGAACGCCCCCGCGTTCTCCTGCTCCAACCCCACCCCCACCGCCGGGCGCCCCAGTCCTCATCGGACGCCTCCCCTGCCTCCGTGAGCAGAGCCTGAAGCTGCAATCACGCCCGAGGTCTCAGCTTCCTCTCGGTAATGACTAGCATCTTCCTGGGGATGTCAGACTGATTTTCTGCACCATTTGCCTCCCGCGGTCGTAAAGAACACATTACGGATTTGGCAGAACCTGTTCATCAAGGCTGTTAAACCTCCCCAAAGAACAAGCAGCATCAAGACGGAAAAATGTGCTTTCATTTTCTCTGGATGTCTGCGGTTCTGCTTTTAAGCAGACTTAAAAAAAAAAAGTGTCCAGCTCTTTGCGACCCCACTGTCCATGGAATTCTCCAGGCCAGAATACTGGAGCGGGAAGCCTTTCCCTTCTCCAGGGACATTTTCCAAACCCAGGGATGAAAGCCAGATCTCCCGCATTGCAGGTGGATTCTTTACCAGCTGAGCCACCAGGGAAGCCCTTTAATTAATTATTTTAATTGGAGGATAATTACAATATTCGAACATTGGATTTTATTTTATTTTTTAAGGCAGACAGTTGCCCTCCACAAATCTTTCATTGCTCTCACTGTTTCGGGGGTTGTTTTTTTCTTCTAAGAGACAGTTTCCATCTGCATACCACCACGGAGACACGCCCACAGATGACAGACGAGTCGGGACATACAGTGACCCATACATCGTTCAGTAAACAAGGCCTCCAGCGCTGGGCCACTCGGAACACAGTCCTGTTGTCCAGGCGTGCTTGCTAATGGAAACCCTGCTTTCTTCTCCTCGGAGATTAAGACAGAAAGAAGACCAGGCATCAGAGAGACCGAACCCTTTCTTACGACCGAGTCACAAACACTCGGGGCTTTCCAGGTGGCTCAGATGGTAAAGCATCTGCCTGCCAAGTCAGGAGACCCTGGGGTTCCCTGGGTCAGGAAGAGGGAGGAGGAAATGGCACCCCACTCCAGCATTCCAGCCTGGAGAATCCCACGGACGGAGGAGCCTGGTGGGGCTAGGACTCAAAGAGCCAGACGCGGCTTAAGACACGACTTTGTTGACTCGAACGATAACCACCACCACCACCATTTGAAAAAGTAAAAGATAGAGATTATTTTGTTAGAGTAATGAATCTCTTTTATTTTTTGGCCTAGAAGTGTGCGGGAGTTTAGTTCTCCAACCAGCGGGGATCAAACCCATGCCGTCAGCACTGGGAACAAGGAGTCTTAACCCCTGGACCTCCAGGGAAGTTCCCGACTTATGAGTATCTGAAAAGCGAAAACAGAGCTGAGATGGTTGGATGGCATCACTGACTCGATGGACATGAGTTTGAGCAAGCTCGGGGAGTTGGTGACGGACAGGGAGGCCTGGCGTGCTGCAGCCCATGGGATCACAAAGGGTCGGACACGACAGAGCGACTGAACTGAGCTGAAGAAAAATGACAACATCCATCTACAGAAAAAGCCTAGTGCAAAAAATGTTCACAACAGCTTAAAAAGCCAGAGTGAAAGTGCAAGCTTTAATTGCTTAATCGTGCCCGACTCTTGCGACCCCGTGCACTGTAGCCACCAGGCTCCTCTGTCCATGGGATTCTCCAGATAAGGACGCTGCAGTGGGGTGCCACTTCCCCCTCCAAGGTCTTCCCGAACCCAAGCCTCCTGCTTTGGCAGGAGGATTCTTTACCTGCTGAGCCACCTGGAAAGCTGCTGCCGGGTACTTATGGGGCCCCCTGTCTAGGGCAGGAATTGACCAAGGCTCTGGGGTCCAGGTACCACGTGGGGGTCACGCAGAAGCACCTCGGGCCACCTCGGATACCACAGGACGATCAGCTACTCCAAGGAGCACAGGCTCACGGTGAAGGCACTGAGGAATCCGGAAGAAAATTCACCGCCGGACCACCGATGGACCACAGCGCCCATGACGCCTCTGGGTCTCTCATCAAGCGCCATGTTGGTTTCCACCCAGCCTCCCCCAGGCGACAGCCCTAAGGCGGACCTGAGACTCCAAGACGAACCCACGGCCAGCAAGACAGCGGTGGGGACAGCGAGGCTTGTGGCGTCCAGCTCAGACCACCAGCTGGGGATTACAGATGTGGGTGCCCCCCTCGGCTTGCCAGGGTCACCATCTGTTACCAGGATGGACAGGGAGATACACAGACGCACGCTACTACCTTTGGAAAACCACTGGGTTGGCCGAGAAGTTCGTTTGGGGTTTTCCATAAGATGTAAGTGAAGTAACTTTTTGGCAGACCCAATACTTTGAGCTTCCCTGGTGGCTATGTGGTCAAGAATCTGCCTGTCAATGCAAGAGACACATATTCGATCCCTGGATCAGGAAGATCCCCTGGAGAAGGACATGGCTTTAAGGGTCCTGGCTACTGTTTGGATCATTGAAAAGAAGCCTGTCACATGCCCAGTCATTTGACACCATCGCCCTTTTGTTATATAAACAGAGTGCAGTGACAGCAATTCTTCACAGTTTACCGTTTTAGTGCCATTAACATGACCTTCAAATTCTAGACCCCAAGGAAGCTTCTTTTAGTGTGTGTCTGTGTCTGTGTGTCTGTGTGTGTGTGTGTGTGTGTTCTGGGGTGTCATTCTTATAACCCACTAAGCAAACGCTTCAGATTCACCTCATAAAAAATGTCCTTGGTCACGGGAATGGACAAAGAAGATGTGGTAACACATACGCCGTGGAGTACTACACAGCCATGGAAAAGGATGAAACCATGCCATGTGTAGCCACATGGATGGAGCTAGGGACGATCACGCTAATGTCAGTGCGACAAAGACAAATATCATAATTTACATGTGGAATTTCTATGTAGATAAATATCACATGATAATTTATACGTGGATATTTAAATATGGGATGTAAACGATGACACAAATGGGCCTATCTATGAAACAGAAGGAAACTCACAGTCACGCAGAACAGACTTGTGGTTGCCAAGAAAGGAGGTGGCTGGCGGAGGAGGGAGGGATGGGGAGTTTGGGGTTATCAGAGGCAAACGATTGTACACAGGATAGACAAACACAAGAAACACTGAACAAGGAACTATATTCAACAACCTGAGATAAATCATCATGGAAAAGAATGGGAAAAACAAAGTGTGTGTGTGTGTATATATATATATATATTTATATATGTATGTATGACTGAATTGCTTTGCTGTACACCAGAAATTATAAAAATAATTTTTTAAAATGTCCTTAGTAACCTATGGACCACACCAAAATCAGCTCACCATTTGCCGTCACAGAGAGAACACACTTGTTGATGCCCACAACACCCCCAATCGATACAGACAGAAAAGGCAGAGCAAACTCAAGGGCAAGACGCAGCGTCTATACAACCAGGGAAGAGGGCACCATTCTGCTTCCTGAAGTGTTGATCGGGAGGTCAACCAGAAAGGACACAAGGAAAGCTTGGGTGTCACCTCGAGGAAGGGACATAGTCCGGGACGTTCTAAATGTCTCCAGGGGGGGACTTCCCTGGCAGCCCAGTGCTTAAGACTCTGCCTTCCGATGCAAGTGGGTGTGGGTTCATGCCCTGATCAGGGAGTTAAGATCCTACACGCCTTGCAGCCAAAAGCAAAACCAAACATAAAACAGTAACAAGGACTTGCCTGGTGGCCCAGTGGATAAGAATCCACCTGCCAATGCAAGGACAAGGGTTCCATCCCCGGTGCGGGAAGATCCCACATGCTGCGGAGCAGCTAAGCCCAAGTAGAAGAACTACTGAGCCCAAAGGACGTCAAGCTGATGACGGAGGAGACAGCGGGCACAGCGGACGGGAGGAGAGGCTTGAGAGATGCCCAGAAGTGGGCTTGCAGTCCACGCCTCTACCCTAGGTGGCTGGACCCCTTTGTCTCAGAAAGCCTTGGTTTTCTCACCTGTGAGATGAAGCTTAGGATCACACTTACCATTGGAAGGTTGTATGGATAACCCACGCGACGTTCTCAGCATCACATCCAACGTATGCTAAATACCCAGTAACCACTTCATTCATACAACAAAGGTCCATCTAGTCAAAGCTACGCTTCTTGTGGCCTGTCTCTTCCCTGCCTGACACGTTTCTCCAGAGCAGTTTTCCCTTCGCATCCTGAGTTTCTCATGACTTACTCACTCCCTGGGGCCTCGAGTTAGCTGTTCAGTCCATCCGAGAGTTGGACTATAAAGAAGGCTGAGAGCCGAAGAATTGATGCTTTTGAACTGTGCTGTTGGAGAAGACTCTTGAGAGTCCCTAGGACAGCAAGGAGATCCAATCAGTGCATCCTAAAGGAAATAGCCCTGAATAAATTCACTGGAAGGACTGATGCTGAAGCTCCAATACTATGGCCACCTGAATCAAAGAGCCGACTCACTGGAAAAGATCCTGATGCTGGGAAAGATTTGAAGGTAGGAGGAGAAGGGGACGACAGGGGATGAGATGGTTGGATGGCATCACCGACTACTGTTGGCCTCCAGCTTCTCCTTTCTGGGATGTGACCACCAGCTGGTACCAGCCCACCTCAGCCCAGCCCCAAATCATCAGACTCCCAATTTCATACGGTGGCAAAAATACCTCAAGTTTTTTTCCTTCAAATTCTAGCCAGATTATTCAATAGGGGCTTCCCTGGAGGCTCACACTGTAAAGAAACCACCTGCAATGCAGGAGGTCAGGAAGATCCCCCGGAGGAGGAAATGGCAACCCGCTCCAGTCTTCTTGCCTGGAGAATCCCATGGACAGAGGAGCCTGGCGGGCTACAGTCCACGGGGTCAGAAAGAGTCAGACACGATTGAAGTGACTTAGCAGGCACACTTGTAGGGTTTTCTATTAACTCATATTGCCACAGACTTCTTACCATTTGGAAGGGTGCCATACATCATTTTAAAGGCAAGTGTTTCCAGCAATATCTACTGACCTCATAACTCTTCTGCGTTCAGTATTAATAGAGTCACTTAAATTGAACTGCATGAGATTAATAGGCTGGGGCTCCCCACATAGCTCAGTCAGTAAAGAAGTCACCTGCAACGCTGGCCTCTGCCTGCAGAGGAGGAGACCCGGGTTTGATCCCTGAGTCAGGAAGATTCCCTGGAGGAGGAAATGGCAACCCACTCCAGTGTTCTTGCCTGGAGAATCCCATGGACAGAGGAGCCTGGTGGGCTGCGGTCCATGGGGTCACAAAGAGTCGGACACGACTGAGCAACTAAAAAACTAAACCCAGATTGATTGGCTATTGGGTACTTAGGGTCCCATTGCAAACCATGCCCACCGAAAGGCACACCTCCTGACGTGAAGACCTCATAGCTCCTTCTATGCAAACCCACAAAAGCAAAGTGTAGCCTCGCACTTAAACGAAGCCTTCATTATACATACACAAGCTCACGTACAAGCAGTAACATTCGGTTCTGAGAGACGAGGAGGTTTTTAATTGTAGGTAATTTGATATAATTATCTTCAATTCACTACATGCAAAGAAGCGTGCGTGCTAAGTTGCTTTAGTCGTGTCTGAGTCTTCAAGATCCCAGGGACTGCAGCCCACCAGGCTCCTCTGTCCATGGGATGCTCCAGGCAAGAACACTGGAGTGGGTCACCATGTCCTCCTCCAGGGGATCCTTCCGACCCAGCGACTGAACAGGGATTGAACCCGTGTCCCTGAAGTCTCCTGCCTTGGAAGGTGGGTTCTTTACCACTAGTGAAACCTGGGAAGCCTCAGAAGAGTCACACAAAATCTACTTTTACGTTTTTTTAGAAACACAATTTTTTAAAAAATTCTGGGAGGGGAGGGTGGTATTCTTCCTGAAAGGAGTTTTATTCTATTTATTTACTTATTTTGGCTGGGGGCCATGTGGAATCTTAGTTTCCTGACTGGGAATAGAACCCCATTCCACCTGGATTGGAAGCACAGAGTCTTAACCACTGGACCACCAGGGAGATCTTCCTTTTAATATTTTTTTAATTTTTTTTTTTTTTTGCAAATCAAAGAGGAGAGCTAGGTTTCCCAGGCAGCACACTGGTTTCCCCGGCAAAGGAGATGCACTATTTTAAGAGAATTTAAAACAGACTGTAAGATGCTCAAGCATTGGGGTGTAGAGTCCTTGTGCCTTCAGCTGGAGATACTGACATTCAGTGACATTCAATGAGCTGGAAAGAAAAGCCTGAGCNAGGTTTCCCAGGCAGCACACTGGTTTCCCCGGCAAAGGAGATGCACTATTTTAAGAGAATTTAAAACAGACTGTAAGATGCTCAAGCATTGGGGTGTAGAGTCCTTGTGCCTTCAGCTGGAGATACTGACATTCAGTGACATTCAATGAGCTGGAAAGAAAAGCCTGAGCGTTGGAAGTTGCAGCGTGACTCCCCCACATGAATGTCTAATAAAGGTCTGGACAACGGCTGATGTTTTTCACTCATGAATGTTTAACGCGTATGTGATGTTTCCCTAGGCTCAGGGAAACTCCCTCCTCCTTCAGAAGCAGGGAGGTGATGGGCACGCAAGATTCCCTAGGCATGAGGCTCCAGCTTTCCACGCAGACCAGGAGCGGGTTGTGCAATGATGCTGACGATCAGCTTTCCAGGTCCTCGACTGACCCAGTGGCAAGTGGACAATAATAAGCCACGGTCTAGGGACTCCCCTGGTGGTGCAGAGGCTAAGACTCCAAGCTCTCATAGAGGGGGTGCAGGTTCGCTCCCTGGTCAGGAAACTGGATCCCAAATGCAGTAGCTAAGAGGTTGCATGCTGCAACAAACACTCCACGACACAATTAGCACCTATGAAGCCAAACTGATTATTTCTTAAACTGAGCGACGGTTTCCATAGACAAAACCACGTGTCCCGTGGAGCTGGGGCGGGACAAACCTGCAGCCGTCTGAAGCATGGTTACACAGACCACCGCGGACCCTCAAACGGTCTGCATTTTGCTGCAACACCCAGAGCCCTGTCTGTGTTTACTGGGTCCGTCATGTCTGACTCTTTGTGACCCCCCAAGGACTGTATAGCGCACCAGGGGGATTCTCCACGCAAGAATACTGGAGTGGGTCACCATGCCCTTCTCCAGGGGATCTTCCCAACCCGGGGATCAAACCCAGATCTCCTGCATTGCAGGCAGATGCTTTACCATCTGAGCCCCCAGGGAAGCCCTGTTTACAAGCACACATTTATTCGGGTACTTATGTTCTTGCCAGGGTCGGGAAGATCCCCTGGAGAAGGGAAAGGCTACCCACTCCAGTATTCTGGCCTGGAGAATTCCAAGGACAGAGGAGGTTAGTGGGCTACAGTCCACAGAGTCTCAAACAGTTAGACACGACTGAGTGACTAAGTCACATACTCATAAGACAGTGAAAGTAAAAGTTAGTCCCTCAGTCGTGTCCGACTCTTTGCGACCCCGTGGACTCTAGCCCGCCAGGCTCCTCTGTCCATGGGATTCTCCAGGCACGAATACTAGAGTGGGTTGCCATTTCCTTCTCCAGGAAATCTTCCCGACCCAGGGATCGAAACCGTGTCTCCTGCGTTGGCAGGCAGATTCGTTACCAACTGAGCCACCAGGCAAGCCCCATTAGTTAAGTACACTTCAGTTTTCAACAAATGGTTAAAAAATTAAGATAATGAGTATCCCCAAAGAAATGAACTGCAAAATAGAAGAATGGAAAACTAGGGAAAGATTTGGTGTAACAGGAAAAGCCCCGTGATACAGACTCAAATATGCAATAAGAAGAGCTACTGCAGACTGGAAACATTATTTTTAAAGGCCCATCCGTCTAGCAACCACATCCTGGTGAAAGGATTGTGCATTAAAAAGAGGCTGAGTTTTCCAAGCATCCATGGAGCAGGCAGCAGGCCACCTCACAAAGGGAAAATCAAATACGGGTGAGACGCCACTTCCCCACTGGTAGGTTTCAGTGAAGTGAGAAGCAACATCAACAAGAGTCTTGACTCACAAGCGTTTCCACGAATACTTGAAGACCCAGGTGGCGAATCATGCAGGCAGGAGAGCAAGAGAGAGCGTCAAATAACTTCAGGAATCAGGAAATAAAAACGGGTCCGTGTTTGCTTCCCAGAAAATGTAATGAGACATGTGGCTCAAACTCCCTGGGACTCCCAGGCCAATCAAAAAAAAAACCTCAGCCTCACTAGATGATTAAGAGGAATCAATCACTGTGTATAAAATAAAAAAAGCTTTAAAGACTCTGCCTGCAATGCTGGAGAGCTGGGTTTGATCCCTAGGTGAGGAAGAGCCCCTGGAGCAGGGCATGGCAACCCACGCCTGTATTCTTGTCTGGAGAATCCCGTGGACAGAGGAGCCTGGGGGGGCTACAGTCCAAGGGGTCGCAAGGAATCAGACAGGACTGAACAGTCAGCACCACTCCATCTTTTTATTTCCATCTTACAACGTGTTTGTTGAAGAAACAGGGTCTTTTTCCCTCATATAACTCTGCAGTCTGAGTGTATACTCTTGACATCTATTGTGAAGTGAAGTGAAGTTGTGAAGTTGCTCAGTCGTGTCTGCCTCTTTGCGACCCCATGGACTGTAGCCCACCAGGCTCCTCAGTCCATGGAATTTTCCAGGCAAGACTACTGGAGTGGGTCTTTGGAACTGCGGTGTTGGAGAAGACTCTTGAGAGTCCCTTGGATTGCAAGGAGATCAAACCAGTGAATTCTAAAGGAAATCAGTCCTGAATATTCACTGGAAGGATTGATGCTGAAGCTCCAATTCTACCTGATGCAAACAGCTGACTCACTGCATAAGGCCCTGATGCTGGGAAAGATTGAGGGCAGGAGGAGAAGGGGACGACAGAGGATGAGATGGTTGGATGGCATCACCGACTCAATGCACATGAGTCTGAGGAAACTCCGGGAGTTGGTGATGGACAGGGAGGCCTGTGGTCCATGGGGTCGCACATGAGTTAGCAACTTAGCACAGAGCCGTTATACTCCAATTAAAAATAAATTTTAAACAAGAAATATCTATAGTCAGGAATACCAGGCTCCATGGCTTGTCTATGAGAAGGACGGAGCTGAAATCTGGGGATGGGTTTAGTGATTACAACAAGACCAGTGATTAAAATCCCTCCCCCACCGAGTTCCACATGGTAGAAGAAAGTCTATCTTCTGTTGGTGCAAACGCATGAGTTAGAAGAGATCCTTTTCATACACATTTTTAGAGAACCTTTCAGAAGACCACTAGAGATGCTAACAGAGGTAATTATGACAGCTGAAGATGTGCACGCATTGCAGAATCTGCTAGTGTTGACAAAGGTCTTACAAAGACCCTAATCTGTGTTATATCAAGGACTTTAAAAAACATTTCCATTTTTACTGAATTCTCAATGAGGGAGAGAAACTGCCGAAATCTCAACAGGGATCTGGAGATATCAGTCGCTAGATTGTGTCCAATTCTTTGCGAACACACAGACTATAGCCCACCAGGCTCCTCTGTCCATGGGATTCTCCAGGCAAGAAGACTGGAGTGGGTTGCCATGCCCTCCTCCAGGGGGATCTTCCCGATCCAGGGATGGAACCCACGTCTCCTGCACTGGCAGGCAGATCCTTTACCGTCTGAGCCCCACGGGAAGCCCAAAGGAGGAGGTAGCCTTGGGGATACACCACATGCTCCACCCTTTCTGCTTGGTAGCATCCCGGGCTCACTCGTGAGCAGATCAGAGGACGGTTCCTGAACCAGAAACACGAGCTGGGATTCCTACTTTTGAATGACGGGACGACGAGAACCATTTTCGTCAAACACACCAGCTCTAATCAGGATGCTGGACGTGGTTAACCGGCGGCAAAGCACTTCATTTTCTTCCCTTCAAAACTAAATTACAGGGTGGGACGGCATTTTTGTGAATCTCGGATTCATAACACGGGCTCCAGTTCGCCACGCTTCCTGGGATCCCATATCCCAGAGGGCAGGGTTATAGGAGTGTAGATAATGGGGGTCATTCCAGCATATTCTTTTTTTAATTTATTTTTTATTGAAGGATAATTGCCTTACAGAATTTTGCTGTTTTCTGTCAAACCTCAACATGAATCAGCCATAGGTATACATATACCCCCTCCCTTTTGAAACTCCCTCCCATCTCCCTCCCCATCCCACCCCTCTAAGTTGACACAGAGCCCCTGTTTGAGTTTCCCAAGCCATACAGCAAATTCCCTTTGGCTCTCTATTTGACATATGGTGATGGAAGTTTCCATGTTACTCTCTCCATACGTCTCACCCTCTTCTCCCCTCTCCCCATGCCCATAAGTCTGTTCTCTATGTCTATTTCTCCACTATTGCCCTGGAAATAGATTATCAGTACCATTTTTTCTAGATTCCATTAGATGTGTTAGAATACGGTACGTATCTTTCTCTTTCTGACTCACTTCACTCTGTATAATAGGTTCTAAGTTTGTCCGCCTCACGAGAACTGACTCAAATGCATTCCTTTTCCTGGCTGAGTAATATTCCACTGTGTATATGTACCACTGCCTCTTTATCCATTCACCTGCCGATGGACATCTAGGTTGTGTCCATGTTCTAGCTACGGTAAATAGTGCTGCAACGAACAATGGGATACATGTGTCTCTTTCAATTTTTGTTTCCTCGGGGTATACGCCTAGGCGTGGGATTGCTGGGTCATAGGGTGGTTTTATTCCTGGTGTTTTAAGGAATCTCCATACCGTCCTCCATAGTGGCTGTATCAATTGACCTTCCCACGCACAGTGCAAGAACGTTCCCCTGTTCTCCACACCCCTGGCATATTCTTGATGCCCTTTGGGAAAGAGCTTAAGAATACATGCTGTGGTGGTTTGCTTGTATCAGCATGAATTTCCAAAATCCATCCGCAGAGTCAAAGAAGGAAAAGTTAGGGGTAGGCAGGGGAAGGGTGTGTGGAAGGAAGGACTTGGAAAAGACCCAGGAGGGAACATTTGCTTCCGAAGAACTGATGCTTTCGAAATGTGGTGTTGGAGAAAACTCTTGACAGTCCCTTGGACAGCAAGGAGATCAAACCAGTGAATCCTAAAGGAAATCAGTCCCGAATATTCACTGGAAGGACTGATGCTGAAGCTGAAGCTCCCATCCTTTGGCCAGCTGATGTGAAATGAAAGTGTGGGGTGTGCAGACTTCTGGACTCATGTCTCCTTGCCAGGAAGTCTCACCCTCAACACGCCTCACTCAACACAGGTGCCGCTCACGACCTTCTGGAGGCTCCTCCCCGACCAGCGACCCTGACTCACCGTGCCGAGCGTCCAGCACTCCCCAGGCCATCTGTCTCCACAATCCTCCCCCGCCCGCTATGTGCACGCTAGTCACTCAACGAGGTCCTGACTCACCCTCCGTTCTGGAATATTCCATCATCTCTACTGCCTGCCTGCTCGCAGTCTGGACAGCTCGATGCCTGTCTCCAGCTTTGTAGGAGCCCAGCTCTGTTCCCTTCTCCAGGAGCATATCAGGCACCTGCCGGCCTGGGGCGTTTCATCTTTCACTGTCGTATCTTTCTGCCTTTTCATACTGTTCATGGGGTTCTCAAGGCAAGAACGCTGAAGTGGCTTGCCATTGCCTTCATCAGTGGACCACGTTTTGTCAGAACTCTCCACCATGACCCGTCCGTCTTGGGTGGCCCTACGTGGCATGGCTCAGAGTTTCAGTTGAGTTACAGAAGGCTGTGATCCATGTGATCAGTTTGATTAGTTTTCTCTGATTGTGGTTTTCATTCTCTCTGCCCTCCGAGGGATAAGGGTAAGAGATCTATGGAAGCTTCCTGACAGCATATTAAAAAGCAGAGACATTACCTTGCAAAGGTCCATCTAGTCAAAGCTACGGTTTTCCCAGTAGTCACATATGGATATAAGAGTTGGACCATAAAGAAAGCTGAGCACCTAAGAATTGATACTTTTGAATGGTGGTGCTGGAGAAGACTCTTGAGAGTCCCTTGGACTGGAAGGAGATCCAACCAGTCCATCCTAAAGGAAATCAGTCCTGAATGTTCACTGGAAGGACTGAGGCTGAAGCTGAAGCTCCAATCCTTTGGCCACCTGATGCAAATAACTGACTAATTTGAAAAGACCCTGATGCTGGGAAAGATTGAAGGCAGAAGGAGAAGGGGACAAGAGAGGATTGGATGGTTGGAAGGCATCACCAACTCGATGGACATGAGTTTGAGCAAGCTCTGGGAGATGGTGATGGACACTGGAAGGACTGAGGCTGAAGCTGAAGCTCCAATCCTTTGGCCACCTGATGCAAATAACTGACTAATTTGAAAAGACCCTGATGCTGGGAAAGATTGAAGGCAGAAGGAGAAGGGGACAAGAGAGGATTGGATGGTTGGAAGGCATCACCAACTCGATGGACATGAGTTTGAGCAAGCTCTGGGAGATGGTGATGGACAGGGAGGCCTGCTGTGCTGCGGTCCATGAGGTCACAGAGAATCAGACACCACTGAGCCACTGAACTGAACTGAGCTCTGTTCTTGACGTCACGACAACAGTAATGTCTGTGTTTTACGAAACAGTGCTCAGCCATGGTGCGTCCTGTTTAGGGTGGAGCCGGAGCATCTGATGGGGACACTGTAGATGTCTATGCTAACCGCAACCCCAACTGACTACCTGGTGGAATCCTGGGCTCCTGGGCATCTCAATACCTTCATTTCCTCATCTGTGAACTACACATCACAGACGCGCCTGCCGCAAAGAATACCTGTGGAGTGAAATGGCTCCCATCGTGAGATACTAGCAACAGAGCCTGGAAGGTAAGAAGCTCTCGGGACCTATTAGCTTGTGTGTGTGTGATAAAGTGGTACACAATGTAAAATTTGCCATTATAAAAAGATTTATTTAAACTGGAAACTAATCAAATGTATAGCAATGGATGGATGGGTGGG